>SJYX01022749.1:23582-70840 GCA_006410675.1 Oreotragus oreotragus
TTTTTTTACTAAAAATTAATAATGTAAGCCAGGAGGAAAACCGGGCCAGGAAGATGCTGAGCATGGTACCAGGGATGGGAGGGGGCGGTGGGGGGGTGGCGCGTGCGCAGCCAAGACAGTCCCACTGAAGCCCCTCACCTACTAGGGCCAAGGTCACGCCCCCTGGTGGAACTCCCCAAAATCAGCCAACCAGCGTCCTCGTCAGGGGCGTGACCTCGGATTCTAGCTGCCCCTAGAGCACCTCCGTTGCTGGCTTCCTTAGCTAGGACAGTCCCTTTGTCTTTCCTCTTCTGAGGGAAGCTCCTTGAGGATGAAAATTTCTGTCTCTTGAAACCAAAACTCAGAGCCAGCTTATAGGTCGGCTCCTCCACGAACTTGCCGCCCCTCCTGGGTCGCGGTGGTACGGCCAGGAATTTATCGTGGGAAGCGTCACCCCTAACTGGGCTGAATTGGTACGGCCCGGAGGATACCAAGGGGACGACCGTGAGAGGGTGCCGTTATCCAGCAGCACCTGCCCCACTGGCCGAAATGGTACGGCCCGGAAGGTGCCAAGAGAACAACCGCGAGGAGGCGCCATCGCTCAGCAGCACCCCAGCCTGGGCCGAGGTGCTACAACGCGGAGGGGATCAGGGCTGCGGGGGCCGCCATCGCCCAGCTGCACCACCCTCGCCTGGGCCACCCGTTACGGCCCGGAGGGTACCAAGGCCGCGCGCCGCCATCGCCCAGCAGCACCACCTCCACCTGGGCTGATGAGGTACGGCCCGAAGGGTGCCAAGGGGATGACCATGGGGTCGCCATCGCCCAACCACTATCCACATGTGGGCTGATGTGGTACGGCCCAGGGGGTGCCAAGGGGACGACCACGGCGGGAATCGCCCAGCAGAGCGTCCCCGCTCCCAGCACCCAAGCGGCAGCTGAGAAGTCCGAACCCTCAGGACACTGCGGAACGGGTCCCGTGGGACGGGTCACGCGGGACGGCTAGGAGCCGCGGCGGACTTCAGACGCGTCACTTCCGGCGCGTGGCTTCCGGGCCAGTAGCGGCTTCTCCCCGCCTCTGGCCCCGCCCCGTCGCCCGCCGGGACCTGTGGGTTTTCTCCGGGTCCGCCCACCCAGCCCGACCCGCAGCCTTTGGCTCCTTGAGCCGCGGTTACCGGGATGAGAGCGGGTCGCTGTGTGAAGTATGGGGCGGCGAGGCCTTAGATGACCAATCCGTCCGTTCCGGCGCCCCGGGTCCCCGCCCGGCTGCGGGGCCGGGCCCACGTCCCTGAGGCTCGGCGTCTACCCGGGGGCTCCTTGGTGGGTGAAGGGCTAAATAAAGTTGGCGGGGTGGGTCACCTCCGGTGGTCGCCCTTTGAGTCCGTGCCGACCCTCCGCTTCCCCTGGCAGCTCGGCCAACCCCGGGCCTTGGCACGCGCGCCTGGGCATCCGAGGCCGCCCGGGGGAGGGAGGGAACTGTCCCTAGCGCTTTCACGCCGGGTCCGCTCCTGCAGCGTCCACGACGTGGGCCCCAGCCACGCCTCACAGGCGTCCAAGTGGACCTTAGGTCTTCGAGGCCGGCGCCAAGTTCCCGCTCTAAATCTGCCCGCGGCGGGTGGGGCACAGGCGGGGCGGGAGCTGGGAGTCCGCGGGGCCCACAGCGCCTGGTACCTGGGGTTACTGTCAGAGGCGGAGGTGGGGACACAGGGTCGGCGCTCTTGCGTTTTAACACCCGCCCCGCACCGATGCGCTCTGAAGTGGGCACGGCCCTGGAGCAGCAGGTGCAGCCGCTCCTGAAAGAACCGGGCAAAGGCGCTCTGTCCGCTCCAGGCACAGTCGCCCGCAGCAAATTCATTGCAGTTGGTGTCTTCGCAGGATTGAAAAAACCCTGGAAGTTATATAATGACTGACGTCCTGCCAGGCGCGGGTCCTAGCGAACTGTTATTTTGTAAATTGGGTTGGGAAACTCCCAGTCAGGCCCAGAGCTAAGACTTCATTGTAGTTCTCAGCCTACTTTCTGTACGGGGTTTTATGGGGCCTACAGTGCCGCCCCGTCCTCCCCCAGTGCTCAGGCTCTGAAGCCTTGAAAACCTTGCTCATCCGCCGATGCTGTTTTAAAAAAAAAAAAAAAAAAAAAAAAACCTGTTTAGAAGCAGACTGTTTGTTTAATGACTTAAAAGTTCTCTGTTTTTCAGTAGAGTGCAATGTTCTTTACCCAAAATCCTTTAACTTGCAAGTAACATTTTAAAGCAGAATGAAATAATATTAAACTGCCTGAAAAGGAACATTAAGAGAGGGAACAGGAAAAGTTTTTACATTAAAGAAATTATTTTTGTCTTAAAATTGAAGTATAGTTGATTTACAGTGTTATGTTTGTTGCTGTTGTATGGTAAAGTGATTCAGTTGTACATACATAATGTTCTTTGTCATTCTTTTCCGTTCTATCATAGGTTATAATAAGATAGTGGCTATGGTTCCCTGTTTTATATGTAGTAGGTCTTGTTGAAAAATCAATTTTCAATGCAAATAAATTAGAAATTGGAGAGAATGCAAAAAAAAAAAAAAAACTGAAGGATCTGAGATTCTACCTCTGAGAATTGACCACAGTTGTTACCTTGGCCTGTGTTCTTCTGAACTGTTGGTACTTTTTAAACCTGGACACAATGTACAGAGAGCTTGTAACTCTGATTCTGCTCTCATTTTCTCTATGACAAATATATTTTTGTCACAGCTGGTAGGGCTACAGCGTCCCATTATGTGACAGAGTTTGTTAGTTTTTTTAATCTGACACTTAGCCAGTGTCAGCTTCTCAGTCTTAAAAACAAAGCTTTTGAACATCTTTGTATGTACAAGCCTGGGCCTTTGTTGGATTATTTCTTTAGGATAAAGCCCTAGAGGTGGAATTTCTGAATTAAGAGTATGAAATTTGTAGCCTTTCAGTGTATTTTATCTAAACTGCCCTGCTGACAGTGTGAACCGACCTAGATTTCCTCACCAGGTGTTTGAGAGTGTCCTGAGTTGCTTGTTGTAGAATAGAAGACTCTTGACCTCTGACTGATGGGCCTCAGAATTCAGGGTTCTGCAAAACTGGATGGGAAAGTTGACAATTTCCTGTCAGTAACTTCCACCCTGAGCTTCCCTACAGTGGTTAAGGTGCCCCGGTTGTCCTGGCCGCCCACATTTCAGAACCAGACAGCCTCCCCGGGGTCTAGAGCCCTTGTTGCAGGGTTGGTGGAGGCTAGGAGGGTCTCAGTGCCTGCATGTGAAAGCATCATGTGCTTTTTGCAACGTGAATTTAGTTTCCTTTCAGTACCCCATCTGGACCTTGTCCTGCAGAGGCTTTGGACAGGAGCACAGTGGAGTCAACCCCCACCTCATAGGCTGCTGGCTCCGAGCTGAGCCGAAGAGGCCACCTTACAGTTCCTGTCATTTGTGCTGTAAGCCCAGAGGGCAGTAATTGAGACCTGTGTCACCAGGAGCCTGGAGGTGGGGGGCCCCACAAGCTCTGCGCTCAGCCTGGTCCGCCCCATCTCCAGGCCGCCCTGGGTGAGGTTAGTTTTCATCGTTATCAGGTTGGGCTGATGACCTTTGGCTTTTCACAGGATAAGAACTGCCTCTGGTGAAGGTGCTTTGAGTCACAGAGACTGAGAAAGAAGACAGCGGTCAGAGCCAGGGAGGGCAGCTGGGGTCCCGGTGGGCCTGGCTGAGCTGGACCTGCTGGGTTCTAGGCCGCTGCCCCCGGCCTCCATGTGCAATGCCAGCACAGCCACTGAGAGGCTTCACTGCACCCGGGAGCAGGCCTTCTGCACAGGACTGCCGCTCTGGCCAGTGACCAGCGGTAAGTGCTATGTGCCCGCCTGCTATCTGAGCAAGAGGACCTGGCTGACCATCAGCTGTGGGTGCCACCAGGCGTTTCTCACTCCTCACGGGTGGATGTTTGCAACTCCTGGTGGTGGTGACCAGCAGTCCCACCCTGGGCATTCCTGCTGGACATCTCTGGGGGACCCTCAAGGATGGAGGTTCTGGTTTGTAGGGTGTGCAGGTATGTCCCTCTCAGCGTGGTGCCCAGTCCTCTCCCAGTTCTGGTACCAGTCCCTCACTGTAGCCATGTTCAGGCCTCTGGATCCGCACCTCCCAGCAGCTCTGGGTGTTGTCAGACGTGATGGCTTTTGGCAGTAGGGGTGGGTGGTGTGTCTATCTCCCTGACCACGGATGAGGTCAGCACCTTTGATCAGCGATCTCCAAGGTAACACCTGTGACCCTGCCTCCTGGTGTTCTCACCCTCTGTAGCCTCCTTCCTTCAGGGTGGGCTTCTCATGAGCGCTGTCCAGCAAATGCTAAGGGGCCAAGGTTCCAAGAAGACTTGGCCTCCGCGGGCGCTGGCTCTCAGCCACCAGCCCTGATACAAGCCTGGAGCTGTGCACACAACCCTGCGGAGGGTCTTCCCCTCACAGCTCTGGAGCTGCACATGTGGGCTTGGAGGTGAGACCCCAGCCCCTTCCGCCATCATGCTGGTCGACTGCCTGGACCACAGAATCTGTGTGGTCATGAGTGTGCTGTTGCTCTGAGCCTCCAGCTGGGTGTGTGTGGTCCAGAGGTGCAGAGCTGACGGCGCCTCTCATGTTCATTGGGCTTGTGGATATCGTCTCCCTCCTGGTGTGTTACCCACGTTTCCTGTTGATTGTAGGTATCCATCCTCTCTCCCTGTCGTCTTGTCATGGCCCCTCTAGGTGTTACTTGTCTTTTAGAATGTTTAGTGTGTTGACATTACATCATGATGCACTGTAAAAGCACAGGAGCTCTTCCTTTAGCAACCTCATCTGATTTGTTGTATTTGTGGGTAATGCTTTGGGGGATTGGTTTAAGATGCTCTTTTCTGGGAATTCCCTGTGGTCCAATGTGGGATTTGGCATTTTCACTGCCAGGCCTGCATTCAGTCCCTGGTGAGGGAACTAAGGTGCCACAGGCTGTGCAGCACAGCCAAAAAAACGGTACTCTTTTCTTACCCTAGGATCAGGAAGATACTCCCTATGTTTTCTTCTAAGTGTGAGGTTTCACACGGTTGCATTCCACAGCCCAGCTGCCCAGGTTCAACCCTGATCAGAAGCTGTATCTCACAAGGTGACGGCAGCCTCCCCAGCATTGTTGGGAAGAGCCATGGAGTCATTATGTGTGCCCTGCTGGGTCAGACCCTGCCTGGTTCCTGGGAAGTGCCCTGTGGATGTTGTGAATTGTTAGTGTATGTGTGGAGGTGTGAGGCTGGGATCCCGTCTCTCTTTACTGGCACGGATGACAGTTGTCCTGGTGTCAGGGAGCCGAGGCCACCTTCTCCCGGAAGCTGCAGCCCCGCTGTGTCTTGGGTCCGGGTTCTGCCAGTGCACAGACCCTGGGTCCCACATCCCAGCTTGTTTACGTGTCTGCACCAGTGCAGTACATGGCCTGATCCAAGTATCTAGAGGGTAGCCCCCCTTCTTCAGGGAAGTCTCCTTCCCTTCTCCCTTTTGTACCTCCATCGTGCTCTTTGTAGTTGCCCAGTACCTTGTAAGGACGTAACTAAGACTGAACATCCTGTCACTGCTGAACTTTGACCAGCTTCCAGCCTCTGCTGGTGGGTCTCGCCCAGGGCTGCAGCCAGGGGCCTGGTGGCACATCTTCTGGTCATGTCAGTCATGTGACCCTGTACCTGAAGGAACAGCTTTCCTCATTTGTTGATCCTGGTGGTCGTCTGTGTGCTGTCCCTTTGCTGTTATTTACTTTCTCTCAATCTGCCTGGATTTCGCTGGCAGGCACCCCTCATGCTGGCCTTGTGCCATCCAGGAGCCCACCCTCCTCCCGGCCCAGCTGTGGCCCTGAACTCAGCTGTCTCTGTGAGGAGGCTGATTCGGTTCAGCAGAGCAGAGATTTGGAAACTAGCTCTGCCCCTGCTGCGGGGGCATCCCTGTTCCAGGCCTCCGCATGGGCAGAGTCACACGTGGACCTGAAAGCAGGCACACTGTGGCCCCCACTTCCGCCCAGCCCACTCCCTTGTCTGACCCTCCTTAAGTGATCCCCACCAGACTCGCCCAGGTCTCGTCTGGAGCCCTCGCTTGACCTCAGCACCCATGCACAGGCTCCCCAGTCGCTTCCTTCCCTTCGCTCCTCAGTGGGCTGAAGTTGTTCCTCTGAGTTGTGCTTTGGTTTAGGTATTTCTGTTTGTATTCCACATTAGAGACTGTTTCTAGACATGTTATTGATGTGGGCATTTTTGTTTTTTAAGCACATGGAGCGTGGACCTGGTTCCCAAGGGCATAAGTGTTTAGAAAGTGCTGGCGTTGGTGGGATCCGGGACATGGTTGCTGTGAGGATCTGCACCCTGGCCTGGTGCTCGGTCCTCTGCTGTCCAGCCTCCTCTGCTCGGCTTTCTTTCAAGACCCTCACTCTCTCACCGTCAGAGTTGCACTCATGGCAGGGAAACTGTAGCGGCACCAGGTTGAGTGTGGTGGATCAGGACGCGTGGTGTCTGTCTCGTCCCTGAGGGTTCCACTTTGGTGGCTCCATGGCGGGGCAACCGCTTATTTCTCTGGGGAGTAAAGTTGTGATGGGCTCTGGTCACTGGCTAACGCTGGACAGAGGAGCCTGGCCGGCTACAGTCCATGGGATCCCAAAGAGTCAGACACGACTGAGCGCCTAAGCACACAGCCCAGCAATGGCAACTTTATTTTTAGTTTTTGAGGAACCTCCATACTGTTTTCCATAGTAGCTGCACTAATTTACACTCCCGCCAACCGTGCAGAGGGTTCCCCTTTCCCCCACACTCTCTTCAGTGTGTTATTTGCAGACTTTTTAATGATGGCCATTCTGATCAGTGTAAGGTGGCACCTCATGGTAGTTTTGATTTGTATTTCTCTAATAATTAATAATACTGAACATCTTTTCATGTGCCTCTAAACAATATAATTTGGTGTTCTGCACGTCAGTGTCTACTTTGTGAAATTTCAACCTTGGTGATTACCAGGGGAAATTTCAAAAAAATATAGTTCCCATGAACTATATTTGAAGGTTATTTGGATCGTAAAAGTAGATCTTAAAAGTTTTCATCACAAAAAATGAAACTGTGCAACTATGTATGGTGAATGATATTAACTAGACTTATTGTGGTGATCATTTCTTTTTTTTTTTTTTTTTGTTCTAACACATTTCTTTTATTGTCTTATTAAAAAAAAAAAGGAAATATCAGCCAAAACTCACTGCGACCCCACAGACGGCAGCCCACCAGGCTCCCCCGTCCGTGGAATTCTCCAGGCAAGAACACTGGAGTGGGTTGCCATTTCCTTCTCCAATGCATGGAAGTGGAAAGTGAAAGTGAAGTTGCTCAGTCATGTCCGGCTCTTCACGACCCCATGGACTGCAGCCTACAAGGTTCTTCCGTCCATGGGATTTTCCAGGCAAGAGTACTGGAGTGGGGTGCCATCACCTTCTCCATCATTTCTTAATATATTGAATTCTTGTGTTGTACACCTGAAACTAACATATTGTTATATATCAGTTATGCATCAATTAAAAAAAAAAAAGAACCCAAAAAACAAACGAACAAAAAAAACAGTTTTCAGAGCTACTTGCAGAGATTTTGTTTCAATTGTGCCAAGTTGGAGCGTAGGCCCTTATTTTAAAAGCTCCTCTGGTGAATTTAGCGTGTAGCCAGGATTGAAGTTTTACAGAGCTAGTCCTTCCTGCAAGAGATTTCCTTTGAACTCCTTCACGAGAGAGATCAAAGACTTCCCATGGATTCACTTGAGACTGAGTTCTCTTGGCCATCTGGCTGACTTTCTGGGTCTTCCTCATTTCCACCAAGATTCTAATAATATTAAAACCCCATCACGCCCATCCCTTTATGCCCTCTCCTTACACACAGGTCAGGAGCTTTATTCTTATCTCAGCTTTCTCACATTTTAAAAAACTTTGGACATAAGTTTGACAGATTATAGTGCTTTTGTCATTTTGCCTTTACAGTTCACTGTAAATGTCTTTTTAATACTTCTTCCAGCTTTATCACTCTTTTATTTTTCAAAAATATACTATTTATATGAAAACATACTGGGGGAATTTCCTGACACGTTAGTGGTTAGGACTCCAAGCTCTCATTGCTGAGGGCCCAAGTTCAATCCCTGGTCAGGGAACTAAGATCCCATATGCTGCATATGGCCAAACAAAACAAACAGCAATACAGATATGTGTGTATTGCATACATGTAAGTACATACACACACGTGTGTATCCTTATACCTATTGTTATGAGCATTCCTTTTTTTTCCCCCGCTTGTTCTGGGATCTTCCAAACACACAGAAGAATATATATAAGAAGCAAATAGTCAATAAATAGAAGCATAAATCCAAATGGCCAATGAAAATATTCTCAATCTCATTATACTTAGGAAAATGCATAATATATATATATATAATAATGATTGATTCACATTGTTGTATGGCAGAAACCAAAACAACACTATAAAGCAGTTATCCTCCCATTAAAAAATAAAAATAAATGATCACACATACAGAAAAAGCCCAGAATTCACTGCTGAATTCTACAAAACATTTAATGAATTAACAAAAATCCTTCTCACACACTGTCAAAAAATAGGAGAGAATACTTACAACTCATTCTGTGAGTTCAGTATTACTCTGATAACAAAGCCAGACAAAGACATCACAAGAAAAGGAAACTGCAGACCAATATCACCCGTGATCCTAAGTGCAAAAATCCTCTGCAAATGTTGGAAAGTCAAGTCCAGCAGCACATAAAAAGGAATATACACCATGACCAAGTGGGATTTATCCCATGAATGTGAGAACTGGTTCAACATATGAAAGTCAATCAATGTAATAGATGATATTAATAAAATAAAAGATCATCTCAACAGACAAAACAAAAGCTACATTCGACAAAATCCAACACCCTTTCATGATAAAAACACTCAACAAAATAGGAGGGAATTTCCTCAACCTGATAAAGGGCACCCATGAAAAGCCTGCAGCTTATATCATACTTAATGATAAAAGACTGAAAATATTCCCCATAAAATCAGGAACAAGATAGAAATATCTGGTGTCATTATTTCTCTTCAACGTTGCACTGGAGGTTCTAGCCAGAGCAACTAGGTGAGGAAAAGAAAACAGGGAAATCGAGGTTGGAAGGGAGAAAATAAAACTGTTTCTATTTGTAGATGACATGATCCTGTTTATAGAAAACCCTAAAAAAAAAAAAAAAACAGAACAAAAAATGATCAGAGTTGATAAACAAGTTAACCAAAGTTGTAAGAGGGAATTCTCTGGTGGTTCTCTGATTAGGACTCCGAGCTTCCATTGGGAGAGGAGGTTCCATCCTGGTTGGGGAACTCAGATTCAGCAAGCTACATAGCAAAAACAAACAAACAGAAAAAGTTGCAGAATACAAGATCAGTATACCAAAATCAGCTTTATTTCTATGTACTAATAGTAAACAAATTGAAAATTGAATTAAGAAAACAATTTCATGTACAACAGCATATGAAAGAAAAAAATAAATTTAAGAAAGTACAGGATTTGCACACTGAAAACTATAATAATGGTTTAAAAAAGGATTTAAAGAAGCAAAAAGATATTTTGTGTTTACACACTAAAGCACATAATATTAAGATGACAGTATTCCTCAAATGTAACCTGTATCAAGAAATCAATTGTTTTTTTTTTTAATAGAAATGGACAAACTGATTCTAAAGTTCATATGTATTTTGCATATGGGGTGGTTGGCAGACTGTGCTCAGAGGCTGAGATTGTCCTTGCCCAATATTTATTTGTTTATTTGACATAGGTTTATACAGTAATTATAATTTTACAAGCCAACAGCATATAGGATAATGTCTCTTAATAAGTCAATAAAGAAATAACATACTCCAAAGAAATGATAGATTAATGATACTATTATTCCAGGCAAGGAAGGTAAAAGAAAGTCCAAATGTAGTTCACAGTGTACCTTTATGCAAATTGGTTCTCAGGAGAGGCAGCTTAATCAACAGAAAGCTGACATGCAGCTGCCCGCAGAACAAAAGTGAAAAGTCCCCTGTTGCTAGAAGTTATTGCCAAGGAACCGTGGCACAGGTGTTTGGGGCAAGATGACCTTCTCTGGGCTGCTGCGTGGCTTTTTGCCACTGTGGATAAAAGAGTTAGCTTTACCATGGCAGGAGCTAATGCCCTAAGATCTTCAGAGGGCTATTTAGATCAGTAAAGGGTGGCCTCACCCATACCTAACCCTCTTGGATAGTCCTCACCCTAGGTATTTATGGTCTAAATGTCCTCTCACCACAGTTACTTTTTCTTATCAGCAACTCCAGACATGGATGATGACATCCTAACACATGATTTCACTTCAATATTGAAACAACAGCTTCACTAAGGCTTCTCTCAGTGGTCCAGAGCTTCCAATGTAGGGGGCACAGGTCCCACCCCTGGCTGGGGAACTAAGATCCCACATGCCCCATGGCACGACAGAAAAAAAAAAAAAAAAAAAACCAAAATAAAAAAATTCACTCTTAAAAACAACTTCATTTTTGTCAGAAATAAGTGGATTTTAAATTGTATCAAGGGACTTCCCTGGTGGTCCCGTGGTTAAGAATCTGTCAGCCAATGCAGCCAGCATACATGGGTTCTGGTCGAGGAACTAAGATCCACGTGCCACGGAGCAGCTAAGCCATAGCTACTGAAGCCTGAGTGCTCTAGAGCCTAAGGTCTGCAGCAGGAGAAACCACCACAGTGAGAAGCCCCCTCACTGCTACTAGAGAGAAGGCTCCATTTGCCACACCTAGAGAAAGCCTGGGCCTCCCTGAGAGCTCGGCTGGTAACGAATCTGCCTGCGATGCAGGAAACCTGCGCTTGATACCTGGGCTGGGAAGATCCCCTGGAGAAGGGATAGGCTACCCGCTCCAGTATTCTTGGGCTTCCCTTGTGGCTCAGATTGAAAAGAATCTGTCTGTAATTCAGAAGACCTGGGTTAGATCCCTGGGTTGGGAAGATCCCCTGGAAGAGGGCATGGCTACCCACTCCAGTATTCTGGCCTGGAGAATCCCCAGGACATAGAAGCCTGGCGGGCTACAGTCCATGGGGTTGCAAAGAGTCAGACACGACTGAGTGACTAAACACAGCACAGCACAGAGAAAGCCTGAGCACAGCAACCGTGCCGCCGAAAGGAAAAAATAATTACATCAAACCACGACACGACAAGATGGAGATGTCAAACCATCTTTAAATGACTGGTGTCCAATAGTAGGAGAAGGCAAATATATTACGGCATTTTTATACAGTGAAATGATACACGGAAATCCAAAGGAAGAAGCTACTACCATACTCAACAACACAGATGAGTCTCACAACACGTAACGCTGAGCAAAAATATCAAGACAAAAAAAGTTCGTACTGCATTATTCCACTTAAATGAAGTGCAAAACACCTATGATGTCAGGTGTCAAAATGATGGTTACCTCTGGGGAGAGGTATGGTCTGGGACAGGGAATGGGGGAGCTTGGTGACACGCTGCAAATGTTCCTTATCTTGCTTTGGGTGGTAGCTGTCTAGGTGTCCAGATTTTAAAAATTCATTGAACTGTGGGATTAATCTCAGATCCCTTATTCACTTTCCCAGAAAAGGGATGCCTTAGTTCAAGATTAAGTATCAGAAGTATATTAAATAAAATTTTTTTTCCTTTTATTGAATGCCTACTTTGTGTCATGGCGCTGCCTCTCTTAACTCATTTCTCTATTTGCTTTCCCCCGGTTTTCACTGGTGTGGTGGGCTTTCTCTAGTAGCGGTGAGCGGGGCCTACTCCTTGCGGTGCACAGGCTTCTCACTGGGGTGGCCTCCCCAGCTGTGGACCGTGGGCTCTAGGTGCATGAGCTTCAGTAGCTGTGGCGCACTCGTTCAGTAGTTCTGGCGCTTGGGCTTTGTTGCGCCATAGGATGTGGAATCTTCTTGGACCAGGAATCGAATCTGTGCCCCCTGCATTGGCAGGCGGATTCTTATCACTGTACCACTGGGGAAGTCCAAAATCAGAAGTTTAAATCCCTTCACTTTGTCTCATCTGAGTTGCTCTGTCTGTAAATTATCTCACTCTCTATAGAGTTTTTAAAAAAGTGATGCGTGCGTGCACACTATGCCACTTCAGTCATGTCAGACTCTTTGTGATGCTATGGACTGTAGCCTGCCAGGCTCCTCTGTCCATGGAATTCTCCAGACAAGAATACTGCCATGCCCTCCTCCAGGGATCTTCCCAACCCAAGGATCCAACTGGTGTCTCTTACATCTCCTGCACTGACTGGCGGGTGGATTCTTTACCACTAGCGCCACCTGGGAAGCCTCAATAAAGTTGATACCTATGGTGTGCATTTAAAATGCAAATTGTTTGGCCCCATTCTAGATGTCCTGGATTTTAGAGAGAAGAGACTCAGGGTTGCGCATTTCTAAACTTGAAGCTGAAGCACACAAGGAGCCTGCACACTAAAGGCCTAGTTCCAGCCCAGCCCCCACCCCTGCACTAATTAGTTCCACTGTAGCATTTTCAAACCAAGGCCAAGCTGAAAAATTGAGAGACATTGTGTATTGTTTCCGCCTGGACGTGGTGGAAGCAGAAGACTGTCCCTCTTCTAAGCCTTGGCAGGACATGCCTTTCATTGCTGGATGTGCCTTTGTTTGGACTGAAAGTTCATCTCTTTTCGTTCCTTTCCAATATAAAAGAAATCAAGTGTTTTGCCTGGTCTTTTTTCATTTTCCCCTAGCTAACCTAGTGGAGCTGGAGTATTGAGAGTGTCATAGGTTTTTATTTGTTTTACTGCTTGATTTTTGGTTTTGAAGTTGGGGTAAAGGAGTCTTTGCTTTATGTTTTCTTGATTACAATATCTATTGCTTCCACATACAAAATTTTACTTTGAAAGCACTTTTAGTCCCAGCATTATCTGCAGAACAGAATTTAGTTGTTAATCAGATCTCGCCTCTCTGTCTCCCTGAAAGCAGGAAAGAAATCTTCTCTGTGAAAGGTGCCTTCCCTGTGCTGGGAGGTAGAAAGACATACTTATCAACAAAAGTAGAGAATTCGGGCCTTGAGTTGTTGCTGTTGGTGTTCATTCACTCAATCATGTCCGACTCTTTGCAACCCCATGGACAGCAGCCGCCCAGGCCTCCCTGTCCATCACTAACTTCCAGACCTTGCTCAAACTCATGTCCATTGAGTCAGTGATGCCATCCAACCATCTCATCCTCTGTCATCCCCTTCTCCTCCTTCCTTCAATCTTTCCCAGCATCAGGGTCTCTTTTCCAATGCTCTTCACATTGGATGGCCAAAGTATTGGAGTTTCAGCTTCAGCATCAGTACTTCTGATGAATATTCAGGATTGCTTTGCTTTAGAATTGACTGGTTTGATCTCCTTCATGTCCAAGGGATTATCAAGAGTCTTCTCTAGCACCACAGTTTGAAAGCATCAATACTTCAGTGCTCAGCAACCCACTCCAGTGTTCTTGCCTGGAGAATCCCAGGGACAGAGGAGCCTGGTGGGCTCCTGTCTATGGGGCTGCACAGAGTCGGACACGACTGATGCGACTTAGCAGCAGCAGCAGTAGCCTTCTTTATGGTCCAACTCTCACATCTGTCCATGACTACTTGAAAAACCATAGCTTTCACTATATGGACCTTATGACAGTCTTGCAAGGTATATAAAATTGGTTGAAAAGAGGGAAATTGCCCTCCCCCATCCTTGACAACCCTGAGCTCCAGTTCCTAAATATCTCATTATTTCAGGTGTCCTCACTTGTATGTCTCACAGCACGGATAGCTTAATGTAGTTGAAGTGAAATTAATAATTTTACCTCCTAAATTCTCATGTCCTAAGTGATGCCTATTTTGGTAAGCAGAATCAGCATCTACCCCGGTTCAAGCCAGAAGCCTGGTGATTTTGCTTGTCTTCTCTATTACTTTGTACATTTTGCCAAGTCCTGTTGCTTCTAGTTCCCATCTTTGAGCTTTAGAAATTCATTTACAACTCTTCACCCTCATTGTGACCTCTAGATCAGACTGCCATCTCTCACCTGGATAAATTAATCAGTTCCGTAGCTGGCTTCCAGCCTGCAGACTTACTTTCTTCATTTTCCCAATTGCAGCCTGAGAAAATTTGCTAACATGTGTCACTCTGAAACTTAAACTTTTTTTAAAATGAAAATTTTAATATGCATTTGTTGTTATTTAGTTGCTAAGCCACATCCCACTCTTTTGGGACCCTATGGACTATAGCCTGCCAGGTTCCTCTGTCCATGGGATTTCCCAGGCAAGAATACTGGGGTGGGTTGCCATTTCCTTCTTCAGGGGATCTTCCCCATCCAGGGGTCAAAACTGTGTCTCCTGTATTGCAAGCAGATTCTTTATCTGAGCCACAAGGAAGCCCTGAAACTTAAACTTTTTAAATGGCTCTCCTTTGCCTTTGTGAGGCAGTCCATACTGACCATCGATAACAAGAACTTTTTAGAGGAATAACTGGTCTTGCCTGTTATTCTGGTCTTTCTCTGGTCTCATTTCTTGACACCCTGCACTCTTCTAAAAGTATGAGTTGTCTTCTCAGTTCTGCCAGAAAACCACTGTTGTACAGTTGTACATTTCCCGTTGGCTCTGCCTGACCCATGTCACTGTCACATTACAGGGACTATCCAGCACAGAACCTGGCACAAGTGTATCTTTTTGAAAGATACACGTTGAGTTAATAAAATATAATAATGAGTGAGAGGGTGTTAATGTAAATGTTATGGGAAACACACTGACCGAAACCACCCACCCTGGCCAGGCACCATAGTCACCACTTGCATGAATTATTTTACAACATGAGGTCCTGGTAAAGAGCACAGAACTAACAAGCCACCACCAACCAGAAGAGTTCGGGAAAGGTCAAAAGGAGACGCCACGTGTCCTACTACCTCCCCGAATCCTTCTTGCTGGCATCCATCTTGGCTGAGCAATGTGCGCACCACCAGGAAGGGCCCTGAGTCAGAATGATCAGCCAGAGACAGCACAGAAACGAATCCCATCACCACAAAAGCCAAGACCGTGAGCCACATGGCAGAGCAGTTCTCCTGGGCTCCCTTACCCTCCTGTTCCCTGCCTGGGTGCCAATTCCCAATAAACTCTGTTGCTTCATCAGCACAAGTGTCTCACTGAACCACTCATTTCTGAGTGTTAGACAAGCGCCCCCTTTGGCCTTGGAAGGGGTCCCCCCTTCCTGCAACATAAGTATGTACTGACAGTGAAAGTCACTCAGCCGAGTCTGACTCTTTGCAACCCCATGGATAGTCCATGGAATTCTCTAGGCTAGAATACTGGAGTGGGTACCTGTTCCCTTCTCCAGGGGATCTTCCCAACCCAGGGATCGAACCCAGATCTCCCTCTCCCACATTGCGGGCAGATTCTTTACCAGCTGAGCCATCAGGGAAGCCCAAGAATACTGGAGTGGGTGGCCAATCTCTTCTCCAGCTGATCTTCCTGACCCAGGAATTGAACTAGGGTCTCCCGCACTGCAGGTGGATTCTTTACCAGCTGAGCTACCAGGGAAGCCCAAACTAAACACGAAGGGTTTCAAACCCTCAGTACTGTGATCCAAAGTCAGACGCCTTATCCATTAGGCCAGCGTGGTTCTAGACGCTTGGATATATACTGTTGAGAAATAGTACAATTAAGTTTATAGTCTAGTGTTTAAAGTCTACTGTAGTTCAGGACAACGGTCAAATTTCTGCTTTACCACTTTGGGTCAGGTTCTCCACCTCTTTAAACCTCAGTTTCTTCATCTCTGAAATAAGGATACAGTATCTACCTCAAATAGAGAGTGTGAGGATTAAACAAGAAAACTTAAGTAAAACATTTAGTATAATGCCTCTTGAGAAACCTATATGCAGGTCAGGAAGCAACAGTTAGTACTGGACATGGAACAACAGACTGGTTCCAAATAGGAAAAGGAGTACGTCAAGGCTGTATACTGTCATCCTGCTTATCTAACATATATGCAGAGGACATCATGAGAAACGCTGGGCTGGAAGAAGCACAAGCTGGAATCAAGATTGCCGGGAGAAATGTCAATAACCTCAGATATGCAGATGACACCACCCTTGTGGCAGAAAGTGAAGAGGAACTAAAAAGCCTCTTGATGAATGTCAGTAATGCCTAATGCGGCTTTGATTGTGGGAATAACTGCCTTGATTGCCACAATTGCTTCAGTTACAGTTTCTACTGTTGCCCTGTCAAAAGAAGTGCATACTGCCTCGTTTGCCGATCAGCTGTCTAAAATTGTCTCCGTAGCTCTTACTACACAGGAAATTATAGATAAGAAAATAGAAAATAAGGTCAATGCTTTAGAAGAAACAGTCCTGCTTATAGGGCAAGAAATTACAAATTTAAAAATTAAGTTGTCTTTAAGGTGCCATGCTGAATTTAAATGGATGGACGTTACCCTTCTACAAGTGAATGAGTCTGTACATTCTCGGGAACACGTTAGGAATCATTCAGATTTTAGGCATCTGGAATCATTCAGATTTTAGTATTGATATTTCTAAGTTACATCAGGATATTCAGAGTATGAAACAGGTGGAGTCTGACTTTTCCTCTCAATGGCTTTCTAATTTAAAAATATGGAGGGATATCTTTGCAATGGATCCTTTTTTTATAATAATGATTAATGTGGCCATGTGCTTATGCCTACTGATTCCGAGTTGTGTAATAGCCCCGTGCCTTTTCAGAATACTTAACCAAAGTGTCTCTGCTTTATCTACTGAGTTTCATACTTATGCTCTAAAAAATAAGAAAAGGGGAGATGTTGGGAGCCACATTAGGCATTACTGACAGAATGGAGGCACGGCCCCAGACCCCTCTCCTCATTCCGCAGGCATGGCTCCGCGATGAAGGAGTTAGGCCTTGTGATTCTGACTTGTCTTTTCCTCTCCTCGGCTGAGTTGACTGAAAAGGAATATTAAGGTGCTTATTGTTCTTGAGAGGAGCATGAGAAGGCACAAAGCCTTCTACAGGTGTGCCCAGAAAATAATCTATATGTTCAAGGATCTTTACAAAGAATGTCCCAGGATGAGCAGCCTGAGGCCATGGGAAGGATTATTATCTGAGACCTGTTTGTGAGGGGAATGTTTATGGCAAAAGATGTTTGCTGAGTTTAGGGTTTAGGATTAATTGAGAAGGCAATGGCAAGCCACTCCAGTACTCTTGCCTAGAAAATCTCATGGACGGAGGAGCCTGGTAGGCTGCAGTTCATGGGGTCACTACTAGTCGGACAGGACTGAGTGACTTCACTTTCACTTTTCACTTTCACGCATTGGAGAAGGAAATGGCAACTCACTCCAGTGTTCTTGCCTGGAGAATCCCAGGGACGGCAGAACCTGTTGGGCTGCCGTCTATAGGGTCGCATCTGAAGCAATTTAGCAGCAGCAGCAAGAATAGCTAGAAGCCTTTTTAGGAGATAATGATCTTAAGATGCTAGGGGCAAACAGGATCTAGAAAGATAAGAAATAAACTGAGGAATGTAGCATGAGTTACAATGTAATCACAAGTATAGGACACATAAGAGAAAAAAGATAATAGTTAAGCATGGGATTTCTTTGGAAGGAATGCTAAAGCTGAAACTCCAGTACTTTGGCCACCTCATGCGAAGAGTTGACTCATTGGAAAAGACTCTGATGCTGGGTGGGATTGGGGGCAGGAGGAGAAGGGGACGACCGAGGATGAAATGGCTGGATGGCATCACGGACTCGATGGACGTGAGTCTGAGTGAACTCCGAGAGATGGTGATGGACAGGGAGGCCTGGCATGCTGCGACTCATGGGGTCGCAAAGAGTCGGACACAACTGAGCAACTGAACTGAACTGAACTGAAGCCGATTCTGAGACAATCAGCTGAAGCAGGAACTCTGTTTGTAGGGCAACAATGATAAATCTGGGTGGGGGAAACTGGGAGTGTCAAACCTCTGATGTAATGCCCTTGAAAGTGAAAATGAAGTCGTTCAGTCGTGTCCGACTCTTTGCGACCCCATGGACTATAGCCTACCAGGTTTCTCTGTCCGTGAGATTTTCCAGGCAAGGATACTGGAGTGGGTTGCTATTTCCTTCTCTAGGAGGAAATCCCCAACCCAGGGATTGAACCTATGTCTCACTTTGTGAGACATAGCATTGTAGGCAGATGCTTTACCATCTGAGCCACCAGGGAAGTCTATGTAATGCTCTTGTCAAAGTATAAAAGAGAACCTGAAGCTTGAAATAAACATGTAGTCCCCTACTTCGAGTCAGAGGCTACATCAAGATGAGTCAGAGGCTACATACTGTGAGTCAGAAGCTACATCATCACCGATACCGTCCATCTTTTCAGGTTGAATCCCTGGCAGCTGGAGCTGGACTCCAGCAGATGAAAGTGAAACAGGAAAGTGAAAAAGCTGGCTTAAAGCTCAACATTCAGAAAACAAAGATCATGGCATCTGGTCCCATCACTTCATNACACCACCCTTATGGCAGAAAGTGAAGAGGAACTAAAAAGCCTCTTGGTGAAAGTGAAAGAGGAGAGTGAAAAGGTTGGCTTAAAGCTCAACATTCAGAAAACGAAGATCATGGCATCCGGTCCCATCACTTCATGGGAAATAGATGGGGAAACAGTGGAAACAGTGTCAGACTTTATTTTTTTGGTCTCCAAAATGACTGCAGATGGTGATTGCAGCCATGAAATTAAAAGACGCTTACTCCTTGGAAGAAAAGTTATGACCAACTTAGATAGCATATTGAAAAGCAGAGACATTACTTTGCCAACAAAGGTCTGTCTAGTCAAGGCTATGGTTTTTCCTGTGGTCATGTATGGATGTGAGAGTTGGACTGTGAAGAAAGCTGAGCGCCAAAGAATTGATGCTTTTGAACTGTGGTGTTGGAGAAGACTCCTGAGAGTCCCTTGGACTGTAAGGAGATCTAACCAGTCCATTCTGAAGGAGATCAGCCTTGGAATTTCTCTGGAGGGAATGATGCTAAAGCTGAAACTCCTGTACTTTGGCCACCTCATGAGAAGAGTTGACTCACTGGAAAAGACTTTGATGCTGGGAGGGATTGGGGGCAGGAGGAGAAGGGGATGACAGAGGATGCGACGGCTGGATGGCATCACTGACTCGATGGATGCGAGTCTGAGTGAACTTGGGAAGTTGATGATGGACAGGGAGGCCTGGTGTGCTGCAATTCATGGGGTCACAAAGAGTCGGACACGACTGAGCAACTGAACTGAACTGCAGCAAGAAAGAACACTAGGGATGTTTCCCAAAGCAGTGTCTATCCAAGTAGCAAATTGGGGAAAGTCTTAACTGTGGGCACATGCATATTTGTGAAGGGGCTTGAAGGGTAGGCAGAGTCCAAGTTTCAGTTGATTGAAGGGGACAGGCCGACCTTTAGTGCCAGGGAGGTGCTGACTGCTGCCTGAAGCATTTGTTGATGACATTTCTTCACTTCTCAGTTAATGCATATCTTCCTTTTTGTTTTGGTTCCTATTATCTAATTCCCCAGTTTCTATTCTTTTTCTTTCTGTCTTCCTGTATTAAATGGACTAAGTGCCCACATGCCCATCCCCTTCTAGGGGCCTCTCACCCTGCACACAGCCCTGCCTTTCCTTTCCCCACCACCTCACTACCCCCCTGCCCACCACCTCCCAAAGCTGCTGCTGGTCCCCATCCTCTTTGAGGCTCAATTGCTCAGATTTTCTCAGTGTCCATGAGATTATATAGCCATCACCCTCTTACTTGAACTTGTTTGAGTAGGTTTCTGTTCTTGCAACCAAAGGTGTATCTTGAGCCCTTATCTCTTCCTTCTCTGTTGTAGTTACCCTGAGGAGTTGCTCAGCCTCCCTGGTGTCCTCCAAGACATGAAAGACCACCAGGCCTGGATGCTCGGAAGCATCAGAATATTTAGAGATTGGCAGACGATTGGCTGAATTTTTTACCTTTGGGGGGAGCACTTCAGCACCTTGTGGACAAGGCTCTTAGGCTCCATTTAAGCACCTTGTTAAGCCCATTGGATGAATGTTGTTGTGCAAAACAAGGATCCACATGGATACTGCCACTGAGGCCTGCCTAGGTGGTAGGCTTAACTGGATAGAAAGTGGTCAGGTATTTCTTTAACTTTATTTAAGAATGAAAAACACAAAATTGGGAAGGAAAGTGGACTTCATCTCCCTAAATGGAATGACAGTAGAACAGAAAACCCTTTTTCTATCTCCAGAAGGGAATTGTTGCAGGAGAATAGGAGCTTTACGGGGAATTACTGGTATTATCAAAGGCTTTTCAAAATAGACTTGAAATGAATAGCTGTGCCTCGTTTTATTACTGCCTTGTGAGTTTACAGTTTGTTTTTGTACGGTGCTTTTCTACCCCTTATGAGACGGTTGCTAGGGCTTGTGAGCAAATAACCTTTATTGTGTTGAATTTGGGACTGAACATAATTATCTCATAATTTGGGTTCAGAGTGCCATTTTTGACAGTTGTATTATGAGCTTTTAGAGGAAAAATTGAGGCCACATGCGATAAGCTGCTTCCTATTCAGTTACCCTTCAAGTTACGGTGTCTCAGCTTTCCCTTCCCCCACTACTCCGCACCAGTGCAGCCTTGGGACCAGATGCTGCCGGGGGCAAACCATATGATCCAGTGTGGATACCACCAAACTCCAGCACCATCTCCTCTGAGAAGACCCTGGTCCCCTGTCGGTGCCTTTTCCTGGATGATTCTGTGGACATGCGTCTCCAGGGATGCGCCTGCCAGGAAAGCTGTGAGTCAACAGAAGTTTTGTAAATTGCATCAATGTTCCTAGCAACCTCCTTGACCACTTCAGAGATGCTTCATCTTCATTTCTGACTTGTCTGTCTTGTGGGCGGCACTTTTCCCCTAATCTGTCCTACAGCATTTCTATAAAGGAGGGTAATGCACTGTAAACAAACTCTTAGATGTATCAGGAGAGCACACGGCTTACAGAAATCCTTAAATAACTCTCTTTTTCTTTTTTTTTTTTTTTTCTGTTCCTGCCTATTGCCCAGCAGAAATTTGAGTTCACCTAGAAGCAGGTCTCGAGGAAAGAGTTGAAGGGCAGATGGTTTATTAAAGAAGTCACGCCAGGAAACACCAGTTGTTGTTCATTCACTCCGTTGGGATCGATTCTTTGTTACTGCAGCATGCCAGGTTCCCCTGTCCTTCATTGTTTCCCAGAGTTTGCTCTGATTCATGTCCATTGAGTCGGTGATGCCATCCAACACCAGTAGGAGAGGGGGAGTTGATACAGGCAAGGGAAGGAAACCAATACAAGGTGAATCTTGGAGCTGGTTACTACTTAGGCACGGTAGTGGGCCTCGATCCTTCCGGGAATCTCTAGGAACCAGTGTAAAGACACACCTCGGATCTGTGCCACGTGACGGTGAGGAACCTGGGTTATTTATATCTGGGCTCCTTCAGTCACTGGTGGAGGGCTGCTTCTGGGGGAGAGAGTGGATGATATTTAATCATTTCCTAGCACTCTACCTTCTACCCAGCCAGGGCTGTCGAAATCCAAGACAGCTCTTGGATGGTAAATGCTGGCAAATGGAAGCCAAGCCAAGTGTAAGTGGCTGTGGGCAGGACACCAGCGCATCTGCTACATTCAGCTTCTCCGTCATGCCCGGGAGTTACTACACCCACTCTTCTTCATCATTAAGTGTCTTCTAGCTGAATTCTCTGCAAATCAGAAAAAGGTTCTTAGAGACTTATTAGGAAAGTTAAGTTTTCCTTCAAAATATTTTCTCTATATAGAAACACTAGGAAATGGAACCAGTGGCCACAACCAAGGCTTAACATCAAAATGCTCCATCCATCACTTGCAGTGGATGGAGGATATAGAAACAAGTATAGACAGCCTTTATAGTCCAGATTGTTTTTATTCCACCATCGGTGGATTTCCATGAGTAGCAAAGACTTGCTTCTTAGCTGCTTTTCTTAAAAAAAAAAAAAAAAATTTTTTTTTTTATTGGGGCATAGTTGCTTTACAATGTTGTATTAGTTTCTGCTGGACAGCAAAGTGAATCAGCTATATATATATCCACTCTTTTTTTTTTGGATTTCCTTCTCATTAAGGTCCCCACAGAGCATTGAGTAGAGTTCTCTATGCTATATTCAGTTGTTGTTTAGTTGCTAAGTCATGTCCAACTCTTTTGCAACCCCCATGGCCTGTGGCCCACCAGGCTTCTCTGTCCAAGGGATTTCCCAGGTAAGAATACTGGAGTGGGTTGCCGCCTCCTTCTCCAGGGGATCTTCTTGACCCAGGGATTGAGCCTGTGTCTCCTGCCTTGGCAGGCAGACTGCTTGCTGCTGAGCCACCAGGGAAGCTGACCTATACTGTAGGTTCTCGTTAATCATCTATGTTATACAAAGTAACGTACATATGTCAGTCCCCATCTCCCTTTCATCACCGCTTTCCCCTCCTTGGTATCCATGTGTTTGTTTCCTATGTATTTTAGACGTGTTTTGAAAGTGTGTGCGTATCTCTGGGTACCTCGTGAACCATGGGGTGGCAGGCAGACCATCTGTAACTTGCCCAAGTAGGGGTCCAGCAGAGGTCTGGGATGCTGTCCTTCTGTTTGTAAGTACCAGCTGCAAACACTGACAACTGAAAAGAGTGATTAAACCCAGGCATCCTAGTGTCTATATCTTGGAGGCCCTGGATCCTCACGTTCCTGGTGAGTCCTGCTTTGTCTTTATCCCTAATGGCTCTCTGGCAGTTGAACAAATCATACCTTGGGTGATTTCCTACTATTTTGAGGGTTGAAGAGTCTAAGTTCCTAACATAGCGTCAGATGAGGATCTTGGTGCTGAGAATGAAGCTCATGGAGTCTCTATTGTATAGAGATACTACAAATGAGTAGAGCTGAACTTCCCTCAAGAGGCATACTGATGATGGACTGGCATTTGGCAAAATGGATTCCAGGTCAGTTCTGCATCAGATCTGCCTAAGTGGCAGCCTGTATCAAATCGAGGGACCATTTCTACTCTGACTCCTCATTCTAGTCCCTGATGTGTAATTTGTGAGGTTTCAGAGCTAGAAAAAAACTTTAAAGATCATCCAGCCAACCTGTCTATTTTGCTGATAAGGACACTGCATTCCAGCGTGGTTGAGTCACTAAATCCAAAGTCAAACAGGGAGTCAAGAGCTGGGCTGAAGGGAGAGAGAGCCAGTCTCTTCTCACCTCCCATGCAGTTAATAAAGCAGCAGAATTTCTCAGTAGATTCAGGTGAAGTAAACGTTTGGGGCCACATTTATTTCTGGTATACCTGCTCAGGACAGTGCAAGGCTGTCTGGGAATCGGAAGACTGAGACTCTCATGGCTCTCTTCCCCTACTTCCACTCCCAATTCATTCTCCATCCTATTTTCACTTCTTTGTTTTTGGTGCCAAAACCCAGGAACTATTTTCTCTCTCATAACTCATGTCCTTCATTCCAACTCCCTAATTCCCTTCCTCCACCATTTCTCTGTTCCCACTCTACCAGGTTCTTTCTCTTCTCCACTACTATATTTCTCTTTCTCATATTCATCTATCACTTCTCTTAGCTGCCCTCTCCGAGGCTCCCTGGCTCTCCCCCTCTGCCATCTTGGATCCTGGAAGCATACTTGGTTATGGTGATAGGCAGCTTCTGTGAGAGCCAATGATCCCCAATTGGTCTTCCTCCCCTCATGGAATCTCTTTCCTCTTGGTACAAGATGGACCTTGTATTAAATAACTCAATTCTAATGAAAAAAATATGACCAAAATGATGGGACATCATTTGTAAGCTTAGGTTTAAAGAGGCTGTGGCTTCCATCTTTGACTATGAGGAAGCCAGCTGCCATGTTGTAAACCATCCTGAGAGGCCCACGGAACAAGGAACTGAAATCTCCGGCTAACAGCCAGTGAGGATCTCAAGTTGGCTTACCATCACATGAGTGATCCTCCTCTTGTGTAGCCTGGAGACAACTGCAGCGCCTCTGATACCTTGCTGGTAGCCTGTGAGAGACCCCCAAGTCCGAGGCCCCCAGCTGAGATGCTCTTGGATTCCTGACCCACAGAAACTGTAACATAATAAATTAAAAATACTTTTAAGTACTGTTGATTTATAATATTGAAATCTCTGCACCCCTTTGAGAGCCCGCCGGGCTCTTCTGTCCATGGGATTCTCCAGGCAAGAAAACTGAAGTGGGTTGCCATGCCCTCCTCCAGGGGATCTTCCTGATCCAGGGATCGAACCCATGTCTCTTACGTCTCCTGTACTAGCAGGTGAGTACTTTACCACTAGCACCACTTGGGAAGCCCCTTTAGATTATTACAAAATATTGAGTAGAGTCCCCTATGAGACACAGTAGGTCCTTGTTGATTATCTATTTTAATAATAGTGAAGTGTTTGTTTTCAGCTGCTAAGTCTGGGGAGCAGTTGGTTAAATGCACAGTTGTCCCTTACAGACCTCCCCTCAGAAATGTTTGTGCTCTCTGAGCAAATTGCTGTGCTGGTTGGGCCTCAGTCTCCCCATCTGTGAGGCCTGGGGCTTAGAGTCTAGTGAGTATCCCAAGTCTCCTGTCCATGAGGCTGTGTAGCCTGTGAAGTTGCAACAAGCCCTGTCTATTTACTGTTCAGCATAGGAAGCCTGGTTAAACCTGCACATCTTTGTACGTTAAGCTCCACATCTTTATATTTGCCCCAGATTTTTCAGCCTATTATCTGAGGTCTGTTTCTAATTTCTGACAGAATCGCAGTGGCCCATTGTGTGCCTCGCTCTGCCTGACATGCCAGTTGCATTTTGGAGTCACGGCTATTGTCTTTTTCACCGCTAATCTCTTGTTCTGCAAAATCCCAACAGAACCTGTGAACAGAGAGAGTCGCCCTGGTGCCCGATCCGGGCACTGTGTGGCCCCCAGACAGGGCTGGATGATAGACAGACAGCCAGCCTGTCTGCCACCCGAGGCATCTTTTCTTGCTTAAAAACTTGCTCCCCAGATTGCAGACTCCCTTCCAATGCTAGCAAAGACTGGAACATATTAAATAAGAACAGAGCTGAAATTGGATGGAATGTCTCAGCCACTTAGATTCAGACCTCTCTTTCTGGGGAGCACGTGAGAAGGGGCTGGATGCGTGAATAACATAGAAGAAGATGTCTTCCATACCTGTCTCATACCATTCAAGCCTTAAGTGATGGTAACATAGTCTTTCTTAAACACGGCCTATAACCCAGGATCCATCACTTATATATGGTGTCCATGGCAACCAGGCAATGGTATGGGATCCCTTCTCACTGGGGAATTCCTTTTATGGCTCATTTCCGAAACCAGCACGGCCAGTACACGAGTCTGCAGTTTCCCAGTTGCTTAGCAACCAGCTCCTATGCTCTAGTCACTAGCAACAGCAGACAGTTAAAAAACTGTTTGTCATCAGAATCATATGTTACATTCTCTCTACTTTGTCTCTTTAGAATCAAATAATTAGTGTGTGATAAGGATGCGGGAAAGGGCACCCCACTCCCTGTGGTTAATGCCGCCACTGCTCCTGGCGGGCTGCTGCAGGCAGAGGGAGGGAGGAAAATGTTAGCATGCTTTCGGCTGGTAATTAAGCAGCACAAGCCATCTGCACATTGAAAGCTCTACATTTTTCACATCTCGTGGGGGCATCGAGTAAGTACAGGGCCAGTAATCTGTGTACTGCATTCCCTCCCCCAAAGCAGAAAAGCCAGGCTTCACCCACAGGTGTTCACTGGACCACCATTCCTTGGCTGACATTCCTGGGAAGGGTGGGTTTTTGGTAGAAAGGCAAGGAAGGAGCCCACGCGGTCCCTTGAGTGACAGCCTTGGTTTTCAACCAGGGTGATTTGCCCCCTTTCTCTTTCAGGTGACATTTGGCAAGGTCTGCAGACATTTTTGGTTGTCATAACTGGTGGGGGAGGGGGATGTTATTGCTAACTAGCGGGTAGAGACCAGGGATGTTGCTAACCATTCTATGATGTTTAGGCAAAGGAAAGTCCCCAACGACAAAAGTAGTAGCCTACCCACAATGCCAGTGTGCCGAGGCTGAACAACCTCAACATTTAGAGGAATCAGAAGACCTATCTGCCTTGTTAAAAACCAACATGATCGCCGACTAGACAAGACAACTTGTCAAAATGTTGACAAGGTAAAGATGGGACTGATGAAAATCCATTAAATAGACAATTCCTGGGACTTCTCTGGTAGTTCAGTGGTTAAGACTTCACCTTCCAATGCAGGGGGCAAGGCTTCGATCCCTGGTCGGGGAGCTAAGACCCCACATGCCTCACAGCCACAAAACCAAAACATAAAACAGAAGCACTATTGTAACAAATGCCATAAAGACTTCTGAAAAATAGACGATTCCAACTGGAATTTCTGTATGCACGGAACTCCTCTGCCCCTAACAGCACCCACTTGGCACATGTAGAGCAAAGTCCCCCTGGAGTTTGTGGCAATGGAGGAACCTCTGAGGTTGCCTCCCTGTAGGAAAGAGAGAAGGGACGCAGCTTTGGCATTAGACAGATTGGGTTTCACATAACGAGTCCCTTGACTATGCACTGGGACCTCTTAGTAAAAGACCTAAGAAGACTGTCTTCTCAACTCCACAATGGGTTTTGTGAGAACTACATGTCAGAACACGTGAAATACCTGACCCCTATCCAGCTCTATTTCCCTTTGTGTCTCAGCCCCAGGACCCCAATTGTTCTTTCTTGTACTTTGAACTTTTGAGGAATATGAACAAATGTGCTGATCTTATAATGCCCAAGGTCATTTTATTTAGCAGTGAGTCAAGGACAAAAGCATCATTTGGAGGATTGTTGGCTGGTTGTGTGTGTGTGCACGCACGTGCCTGCTCAGTCATGTCCAAGTCTGTGACCCCATGGGCTGTAGCCCAGCAGGCTCCTCTGTCCATGGGGATTTTCCAGGCAAGAATACAGGAGTGAGTGGCCATTTCCTTCTACAAGGGATTGTCCCAACTCAACACAGGATCAAACCTGTGTCTCTTGCTTTGGCAGGCAGATTCTTTACCACTGCACCACCTGGGAAGTCCAATGTTACCATTAAGAGTGTTACATTGCCTCCATTTTACTGGTTCTGTGACCCTGAAGAATTATTTAACCTATCTGAGCAATTTCTTGTCTATGAAATGGGAATAATTATTACTNCAGATTCTTTACCACTGCACCACCTGGGAAGTCCAATGTTACCATTAAGAGTGTTACATTGCCTCCATTTTACTGGTTCTGTGACCCTGAAGAATTATTTAACCTATCTGAGCAATTTCTTGTCTATGAAATGGGAATAATTATTACTTCTTGTGTTATTGTAAAGATTAAAGATCATGTATAAAGTGCCTAGCCTGGTATCCAATAAAACGTAGGCACTTGATAATATGACAATATACATATCATGCAGGCACCTTACCTTATTTTTTTAAAGATTGGCATGTGTAATTCTAACCCAAGATCTTGTCCACTGATGCTGAGAATTAAGCTAATGCTGTGTGCTAGGAAGACACAACTGGCCTCTCTATTTCATCTATCTCTGGTGTTATTGTAAAGATTAAAGATCATGTATAAAGTGCCTAGCCTGGTATCCAATAAAAGGTAGGCACTTGATAATATGACAATATACATATCATGCAGGCACCTTACCTTATTTTTTTAAAGTAAGATTGGCATGTGTAATTCTAACCCAAGATCTTTTCCACTGATGCTGAGAATTAAGCTAATGCTGTGTGCTAGGAAGACACAACTGGCCTCTCTATTTCATCTATGACAATCAGATTTCACTCAGTCATATATGGTAGTTCCAGTGGGCACGATATTATGTAAGCAGTTTGCAGGCTATTTCTATTTTCAGTCTGTGCTACCTCTTTGTGGGGGGTAATGAATGCCATACATTTAGTAACCATTTTTTTTACTTGCTTGAAATCTTGAGACTGTCTCAGGACAATTCCTAGTTCTAATAAGTGTATTTTGGTCTGTGTTCCTATTACCTGAACCTTTAGTAATTTTCTAGACTGTAGCACATCCTCTGTACCCTCCACCTGTCCTGAAACAGAAGCCTGTCCAGTCCCTGGGTCACTTGAAATGCCTTGTCACCTTCCTCAAAATGCATCAACCCGAGCTACACATTCCTGACAAAGGTAATATTTTCTGTGTTTTTGTTCCTTATTCTTCCTAATAATTTCACAAAACACATAGGCCTCTGTGGGCCCAGAGTCTTTGCTGCACACTCTTGCCATGAATCCCAAGTCCTTTTTCTGGGTCACAACAGCTGGTTCGTATTGGCAGTGTCATCTTCTGTAGTTTGTACTCTCCCTCCCTGGCGTGCCCTTATTCTCAGCAAAGTCTGCTAAGATTTTGCCCACTCAACCAGCCTCATTTAATCTCACCCCTGTTGGTTTCTTGTTCAACACCCAACAGAGACCGTCTCAAGTCTCTAAACACTTAGAAATTCCATTGCTTATTCTAGATGGTTGAGTGATCCCACCTATTTTGCCCAATCAACTCTGGGCAAGAGAGAGAGAGAATACAGCTCTCACCTGTCACTGCTAAGATTTTTCTCTTCCATGGGGGGATAATCAAATGATAAATTTAGAGGTTGCTTGCTCATCTTTTCCAAGCAGAATGATAGAATACAGAGACCGTCTCAAGTCTCTAAACACTTAGAAATTCCATTGCTTATTCTAGATGGTTGAGTGATCCCACCTATTTTGCCCAATCAACTCTGGGCAAGAGAGAGAGAGAATACAGCTCTCACCTGTCACTGCTAAGATTTTTCTCTTCCATGGGGGGATAATCAAATGATAAATTTAGAGGTTGCTTGCTCATCTTTTCCAAGCAGAATGATAGAATCTCACCTGGAAGCTGCAACAACCAGGAATGGCAGAAGGATATTTCTCAGACATGCATGAGCCCAGCTCCCCAGAATGCAGCAAATAGAAGCCTCATTTCTGAACAAGTGACAGAAGCCAGATCCACAGTCACCCCATGGCTCTGAGTGGGGAAAGTTTGAGGTTTCCCAGGAGGACCAGAAGCACTCAAAAAATGTGGCGATCAGAGCAGTGGCTAAGAAAGAATCCAGGCAGGTTGGGGGCATCAGGCAGCTGAGTGCTGGCACCACGTTTTGGACCCAGGATGACAGGAGACTTAAAACAGGGTTCTATCAGAGCTCTGAACCAAGGCAAGGCTTTATCAGGGGATGAATCTGAGTTCCAGGAATGAGAGTCGTACAACTGAACTGAGCTGAAGACAGAGGCTTAAAACAATAAAGCACAAGGGTTAACAGGGAGGGAGGGAAGGGGTTAATGGCTTCTTTGGGGGCCAAGAATCTTCTCTGTATTCCTGTAACACTGGTACAGGCTCCTAGAAGATCAGCCAGTTGATCAGTTAGCAGGTAATGTTGACCTATGTACTCTGTGGGCACCATTCTTTGCATAAAGTTCCAGCAGAATGCTAACCTCATGAGGTGCCCAAGAAAAACATTCTCCAATCACTAAATCTGGGATTTTTACAAACTGCAAGTGCCTCTTGGACATCTACAGTGTATATAAGCATTTTAGAAGCTCAAACTTCTATGTTATAGAAATCTGTGTGTTTTATTCAATGTTCCTCCAGCAGTTGACAACAGGATTCTTTTGTTACATGAAAATGGGAGCATCCTGTGTGCATATTGTGAGGGACATTGTTCTAGAGAGTTCCTAACCTGGTGTTCCCAGGCCCTTCACAGCCCGGGCCCACCCTTGTTTCCCAACTTTACCTTCCTTTATTTTCCTACATTCCAACCACATTGAACTCTTTCCCCTTGTTCCCGCCTCTGTTCCACATTTCCTTCTTTACTGTTACAGCAAGTGATTCATCATCTACCCCCCAAAAAGGAAAAAATGCTGAGCCTTTCTCACTTCAGCACACCCCCCGCGCCATATCTAGTTATCCTTTAAGGATCAACTCAAGAGAGACACTCTGCCCAGCCTCCCTGTTTCTATAAATGATCCATTTTCTCCTCTGATCCTTTGTGTCACTGTATCTGTTACTTCTAGAGCACTCAGTACTTTTTGATTTGTATGGCCATTTATGCCTTTCTTATTAGAAGACAATCCATGACGGATTCATTTTTATATTCCTAGCAAAGAATACAGCTCACCTGTAGGATTGTTCAAGGGAACAGAAAGTAAGAAGCTATGAACAACAACAAATGATGTCCAAGGCAGAAGTAAGTTTCTCAATGCTCAGGCTAGAGATGGCAGCTCCTCTGGCTCATCTGTTGTTATAGCTCATACTCACCTTTCTGAACAGACTCATCTATCATCATGTGATGCCCCTGGGGCCTAGATCGCNGGCCCTTCACAGCCCGGGCCCACCCTTGTTTCCCAACTTTACCTTCCTTTATTTTCCTACATTCCAACCACATTGAACTCTTTCCCCTTGTTCCCGCCTCTGTTCCACATTTCCTTCTTTACTGTTACAGCAAGTGATTCATCATCTACCCCCCAAAAAGGAAAAAATGCTGAGCCTTTCTCACTTCAGCACACCCCCCGCGCCATATCTAGTTATCCTTTAAGGATCAACTCAAGAGAGACACTCTGCCCAGCCTCCCTGTTTCTATAAATGATCCATTTTCTCCTCTGATCCTTTGTGTCACTGTATCTGTTACTTCTAGAGCACTCAGTACTTTTTGATTTGTATGGCCATTTATGCCTTTCTTATTAGAAGACAATCCATGACGGATTCATTTTTATATTCCTAGCAAAGAATACAGCTCACCTGTAGGATTGTTCAAGGGAACAGAAAGTAAGAAGCTATGAACAACAACAAATGATGTCCAAGGCAGAAGTAAGTTTCTCAATGCTCAGGCTAGAGATGGCAGCTCCTCTGGCTCATCTGTTGTTATAGCTCATACTCACCTTTCTGAACAGACTCATCTATCATCATGTGATGCCCCTGGGGCCCAGATCACCTTGCCCTCCACAACCACCACCACCAGAATGCTTTTCAACACAGTGCTCCGGAGAGTCCTAATCAACAGGTCAGGGTTGGCATGACAGAGAAATCTAATTGTCATCACTGATTTGGACTTTTCCATGAAGTGAAAGTTAGAATTTAGCAGGCTGAACATTGGAGGTGTTAATAGTTTGGATCAAGGACTGTCCATAACAGAAAAGAGCAATTAGCGAAACTATTCATTATACTTTCATGTTCATGTCTAGTCTCAAGGCTAATTATTTGTATAATTAACATGTTACCAAATGCAAATAATTGATGAGCCTGATCTCTTAGAATGGAACACGAGTCTTGTGAAATGTAAATAGCTATGAATTACTAACAGTTTCCTTTACATAGCCTAATAGGGCAATGCCTGTAAAATTAAACTATTTTAGTGTAATCCCATATATGCTAAAAGACTGACAAAGTAAAACAATAAGATGTGTGCTTAAAGGTATTGAAAAAGCACAGGTTTTTAAATTCTCACTCTACTACTTTCTAGCTGTGACCTTGGGCATGTTACTTAATCTCCATTTACTCATGTTATTTATAAATCTCAGTTTCCGCATTAATGAAATGGGTGTAACAGTGGCCCCTAGTTCACAGGATTGTTGAGAATTAAATGAGGGTTGACTCATTTGTAAAGAGTGCACAATAAATGTGAGCCATTGTTTTCATTATTATACTTGGTGTTGCCTGGATTTTATACAGAAAGAAGTATTAGAGGGATACATGTATATGTGTAGCTGAGTCCCTTCACTATTCACTTGAAACTATCACAACATTGTTAATTTGCAATACAAAATAAAAAATTCAAAACAAAAAATAATCGAGGGAAAGGGAATGTATAGAGATGTCCCTGCTACAACACCATCTATATGTTCCTATAAAGTTCTTACAGTCTACAGCATAGCCCATTGAAAAGAACTGGACTGCCTGGGATAAAAAAAATAATAAGGTTGGGAAGACCACTCAAAAAACCGATACAATTTTGTAACCCAAGTGCTAACAAAAACAATGTCAGTACTAACAAAATATTAGCCCCACTAAACCTTAGCTTGAACACTTGCACACTGCATTCCTTGAACTCAGGGACTACTGGTGCTTCTTTTGAGAAAGAAGTCCTGGAGAACATTCATTTCTAAGAGGGATCAGTTTAATCCAAATTAAACGTGATTTAAGGAGTAGTGTTGTAGGTTAAAGGGAAATGTCACGGATTCATCATCAGTACCCTGAACTTCTCTAGAAAGCACATAATGATAACAGGGATTCTTAAAGTCACTGAATCAGTTACTTTCTGCAGCTAAAAAAAATTCACCTTTTCTTAGAGGTAGTTACTATAAGAAAGAGTCCCTCTGTGTCTCTGGTTGCTTCAAAATATTGACATGCTAAGAAAAATAATTGCATAGGGAACAACATGACTTCCATGTTATATCAATTCCCTATTTGCCTGTGGCAGGTGAGGTGATTCACAGGTAAAACACGTGTTGTAGGAATACAGTTTTTATTGCCTATCTCCTACCAGTTGCTGTGACAGGAGCTAAATATAATCATATGATTTAATCTCAACTTTGAAGGTGGTGGGTGTCCTTATCTCTGATAAGGCTCAGGGACATTAACTTGCCTGGGATCACAAATTCTTAAGTAGCAAAACCAGAACTCCTCTTTGGACTCGAACTGATTCCCAAACTCACATTCTTTATGACATTATACCCTTAAGAGTAGATGGAACAGGAAAGCAGACAGATACCCCTGGCTGTGGTGATGAGTAAAAGCCTGATTCCTAACCACAAGTCACTAACATTTAATCTCATTTAATTCTCACAACACCCCTCCTACTTAGCTATTCTTATCACCACTTTATAGATAAGAAAACTGAAGCTCAGAGGAGTTACAATTGGCTGATAGCCAAGCCCGGATTCAAAATTAGCCCTACCAAGTTCCTAAACTGGGGTGTTTCTCCCTATGTCCTATATATATGTCTTTATGTTTAAAGACAGCATTCCTAAATATCTTAGTGTGTCTGCCTGCTAGTTTTTTTAAAAGCTGAGTTATACATCCCCATTCTCCCATTCTCTCAGTCAGTGAATTTCACTGTGCATCATGTGCACACACATACAACTGGAAATTCTCACAGGTGCAATTTATCAAGCATGTTTCATAGCACAGCCACAAAATACTAGCCTCTTTCAGTGTTTTTTTATTTTTCTCTTTGTGCTATTTAAATTTGCCTTTTAAACAGCCTAGAAGAGAACCTATAACTAGAAAACCGTTACTTACTTAGGATTCAAGAAAAGCAATTTGTTAAGCAAAACATCATTTATTCATTCTGTTAATGTATTTTTATTTTATAATTTTTAAAAATAAAAAACTACTATTGCCTTCTTGGTTAAAGAAGTGACAGTGTATTTGATCAACAAATAAACAAATATAAGATTTCTTTGCCATAATAATGTTGTTCTTCATATGGAAATATGATACGAATCAATTGATTGGAAAGCTAAGTGGAATTAGGAAAACCATGTGTCAACAAAATGAGAAGTTTGAAGAAATGGAAACCAGCAAACCCCAAATAAGTCCTAAAGCTGAAAAATACAATGACTGAACTGAAGAATTCAGTAAAGTTTCAAAAGCAGACTCAGTTCTGCAGAAGTAAGAATCAGTGACCTAGAAGACAGGACACTTGGAAGGTGAAAGAATGAAAGGGAGTGAAAAAAGCCTATAGAACCTGTGGGATATAATCAGTGGAAGCAATATTTGCATTATGAGAATTCCAGAAAGACAGAAAAATGAACAAAGTATGTTTAAGGCAAATATGGCTGGACTTCCAGTGGTTGAGAATCCACCTGCCAATGCAGAGGACCCCTGATCTGGGAATGCTGCAGAGCAACCAAGCCCATGTGCCACAGCTACTGAGCTTGTGTTCTAGAGTGTGTGAGCCGCTGTTAAACTGCATGCTGCAAGTACTGATGTGCTCACACCTAGAGCCTGTGCTCCACAGCAAGAGGAGCCTCCACAGTGAGAAGCCCACAGGACACAGAGTGGCCCCCACTCGCTGAACCTAGAGAAAGCCCACACAGCAGCAAAGACCCAGCACAGCCCCAAATATGTATTTTTTATTTTTAAAAGTTTTAATAATGGCTGAAAACTTCCCCAACCTGGGGAAAGAAATGGACATCTAGATCCATGAGGCCCAAAAGACCTCAAATAAGTTGACCTTAAATAGAGTTACACCAGGACACATCGTCATTAAATTGTCAAAAGTCAAAGAAAGAATTTTGAATGCAGCAAAAGGAAAGAGCAGGTATCTCACAAGTTTATCAGATTTCTCAACAGAAATTCTTTAGGCCAGAAGAGAATGGAATGATAAATTCAAAATATTCTGAATGTCTTTTGATACCAGTATGCTTTGATTTCTCTATCTTATTATTTTGTGTAACTTCTACAGGTTTCTCCCCTGTGGGTATCATGAGGCTTTTATAAAATAAGTTAAAATACCCTATTTTAAAGTGATAACCTCAATAGAATTCTCAGACTTTACACTTTTCATTCTCCAACCCCCTCCCCCCATCTTTTAGATTATGTTGTTGGTTTATGTACAATTTATAGTGACAGAAAAAAAAAAAATAAAACTATCAACCAAGAATTCTATACCAGGCAAAGTTGTCCTTGAGAAATACAGGAGAAATAAAGCCTTTCCCAAACAAACAAAAGGTGAGGGAGTTCATCATTAGACCAGCCTTACCAGAAATGCTAAAGGGAGTTCTTTGAGTGGAAATAAAAGGATGCCACTTAACATAAAAACATAAGAAGGCAATGTAAAACTCACTGCTATTGGTAAATGTATAGTCGAAGTTAGATTCTGTAATATGGTAACAGTAGTGTGTAATTCACTTACAACCCTAGTTTAAAAGTTAAAAAATGCTGCCACTTCCTCTGACCACACCAGTCCCAGTGGGTTGGTGCCCTGCCTGATGCCACTCCACCCCCACCCACCTGGGCAGGTGAGTGCACTCTGGGGCAGCCTCAGCAGCAGATGCTGGTGGGAGGCCCCCACACAGAGGTGGGGGGGAAACCACAGCTGAGCCTCAGAGGCTATGCAAGAAGAGCTGAGAGATCTCCTTGCAGCTGTAGGAACCATAGATTTACACCCCTGCTGTTGGCTTTGTAAAGCTCAAGAGGAGGAAAACTCAGTGACCTCTCTCTCAGTGAGAGTGCTCCAATTCTGCCTACCTCACGCTGCAGTCAGCAACACAGCTCAGAAACATATCTGGGGCCCTCTATTCCAGCAACTAGGGAGCAAACCCTACCCCTGACAGGGCAGTAACAACCACAGAACGAGGAGGAGGCCCCATTCAATATGCAGTGCAGACTCAAGTCACCACCGCATCAGTCATACCTCCTATCAAGGGCTAATGGCCAGTATACATTCAGAAAAGGGGTCGAAGTCATTTACACGATAAACAGCCCTTGCATTAAAAAGTATTAAAGTCACACAGGCTACCCAAGGAAGTTCCCATATAAAAATAGACCTCCAAGACAGTCTTGAGAGTCAGGCATTGAGAGGAAGAACTCCCAGAGCATTTGGCTTTGAAGGCTAGCAGAGACTGAGTGCAGGGTCTCCACATGGCTGGGAGAAACAGAGGTTTCACTCTTGGAGGGTGTATTCAAGACTCTGTGTGTAGTGGGGCCCAACACAAAGCAGTACCTCCATAGGAACTGGGGCTAGACCAACTAGGGGTCTTGAAGGATCTTCTTTAGAGGCAGAGGTTGACTAGCTCACGTTGGGGGCAAAGACACCAGTGGCAGAGACCCTAAGGAATATTGATCAGCACTACCTCTCCAAATGGTCCCCATTTTGGCACCAAGACTAGGCCTCACCAACCATCTACAGATTCCAGAGCTGGAATGCCTCAGGCCAAACAATGAGTAAGACAGGAACACAGCCCCACCCATTAGCAGACAGGCTGCCTTAAGTCATACTGAACTCACAACTTCCTCAAAACACACCATATGACACAGCCCTGCCCACCAAAGGGATAAGACCCAGCTCCACCCACCAGAGGGCAGGCAGCAGTTCCTTCCACCAGGAAGCCCCTATAAGCCCCCGGACCAGACTCATCCACCATAGGGCAGACACCAGACATAGCAATAATTATGATCCTCAGGCTGCAGACAGGTGACCACAAGCACAAAAAGTTAGATGAGATGACAGAGAAATTTGTTGCAAAGAAACAAGGTAAAAATCCACAAGAACTAAATCCAAGAGGAGATATGCAATCTACCTGAAAAAGAAATCAGAGTAATGATAGTAAAGATGATTTTAAAAATCTCAGAAAAAGAATAGAGGCACGGCTTTCCTAGTGGCTCAGTTGGTAAACTTGTCTGTAATGCAGGAGAGCATTTGCCAATGCAGGAGACACAGGTTCAGTCCCTGGGTCAGGAAGATCCCCTGGAGAAGGAAATGGTGACCCACTCCAGTATTCTTGCCTGGGAAATCCCATGGACAGAGNTTCCTAGTGGCTCAGTTGGTAAACTTGTCTGTAATGCAGGAGAGCATTTGCCAATGCAGGAGACACAGGTTCAGTCCCTGGGTCAGGAAGATCCCCTGGAGAAGGAAATGGTGACCCACTCCAGTATTCTTGCCTGGGAAATCCCATGGACAGAGGAGCCTGATGGGCTACAGTCCATGGGGTCACAAGAGTTGGACCCAACTTAGTGACGAAACCATCACCACTGATAAAGAAGATACAAGAAATGTTTAACAAGGAGCCAGAATATTTAGAACAAACAGAAATGAACAATAAAATAACTGAAATGAAAAACACTGCTGCTGCTACTGCTGCTAAGTCACATACACTGGAAGGAATCAAAAGCAAAATAAATGAGGCAGAAGAACAAGTAAGTGAGCTGAAAGATAGGATGGTAGAAATCACTGCCACAGAACAAAGAAAAAATAATGAAAAGAAATGAGACAGTCCCAGAGATTTTTGGGACAATATTAAATGCACCAACATTAACATTTTAGAAATCCCAGAAGGAGAAAAGAAAGAGAAAAGACCTTAGAAATATTTGAAGATATTATAGCTGAAAACTTCTCTAACATGAGAAAGGAAACACAAGTCCAAGAAGCACAGTGTTCCATATAGGATGAACTCAAAGGGTAACACACTGAGACACATATTCATCAAATTCACAAAAATTAAAAGACAAAAAAAAAACCCAACAAGGGAAAAGCAACAAATAGCATACAAGGAATTATTATAGGGTTACCAGCTAAATTTTCAGCAGAAACTCTGCAGACCAGAAGGAAGTGGCACAATATTTTTCAAATGATGAAAGGGGAAAATCTGCAGACAAGAATATTCTACCAGCAAGGCTGTCATTCAGATTCAATGGAAAATCAAAAGCTTTACAGACAAGCAAAAGCTAAAAGAATTCAGTACTACCAAACCAGCTTTGGGCTTCTCTGATAGCTCAGTTGGTAAAGAATCCATCTGCAATGCAAGGAGACCCTGGTTCGATTCCTGGGTCAGGAAGATATGCTGGAGAATGGATAGGCTACCCACTCCAGGATTCTTGGGCTTTCCTTGTGGCTCAGCTGGTACAGAATCCGCCTGCAGTGTGGGAAACCTGGGTTCGACCCCTCAGTTGGGAAGATACCCTGGAGAAGGGAAAGGTTACCCATACAGTATTCCATGGATTGTATAGTCCATGGGTTGCAAAGAGTCAGACATGACTGAGGGACTTTCACTTTCATACCAGCTTTACAACAAATACTAGAGGAACTTCCCTAGGTGGTAAACAGATCAACAACTTAAAACAACCTTGTATGTGTGTGTGGACTGCTATATCAAAACCTCATTGGAACAGCAAACCAAAGGACTACAATAAATATATGCATGAAAAATAAAATGCAATCAAAACACCGCACTAAAGATAGTCATCAGATCACACGAGAACAAAAGAAGGGAAGAAAAAAGACCTACCAAAACAAAACAAAAGAATCACAAAGCAATTAAGAAAGTGCCAATAAGAAAATATATATCAATAATTACCTGACCTGTAAATAGATTAAATAAAGAAGAAATAGAAATTGTAAAAACAGACTAATCACAAGTAATGAAATTGAAACTGTGATGAAAAAATTCCCAATAAACAAAAGTCCAGTACCAGCTGACTTCACAGGAGAATTCTATTAAACACTTAGGGGAGAGTTAATACCTATCCCACTGAAACTCTTACAAAAAATTGCAGAGGAAAGAAAACTCCCAAGCTCATTCTACCAGGCCACCATCACCCCAGTATAGGAACCAAACATACGATTAAAAACAACAACAACAAAAAAAAAACCCACTATATGTCAATATCACTGATGAACAAAAACACACAAGTCTTCAACAAAAATACTGGCAAAGGGAATCTAACAACACATTAAAAGGATCATATACCATGAACCAGTGGAATTTATCCCAGGGATGCAAGGATTCTTCAGTATTTGTAAATCAACGTGATACACCACGTTAACTGAATAAAAACCATATGATCATCTCAATAGATACAGAAAAAGCTTTTGACAAAATTCAGTACCCATTTATGAAAAAAAAAAACTCTAGAAAGTGGGCATGGAGGGAACATGCCTCAACATAATAAGGGCCATATATAACAAACCCACAGGAAACATTCTCAATGGTGAAAAACTGAAAGCATGTCCTCTATTGTCAGGAACAAGACAAGGATGTCCACTCTTACCACTTTTATTCAACAGTTATGGAAGTCCTAGCCACAGCATTGTAGAGTAGAAAAAGAAATAAAAGGAATCCAAATTGGAAAAAAACTGTTTGCACATGACTTAATGCTACACATAGGAAATCCTAAAGATGCCACCAGAAAACTCTTGGTGCTAATCAATGAATTTAGTAAAAAGTTGCAGGATATAGAATCAATGCACAGACATTTCCTGCATTCCTACACACTAGCAACTCCTTCATGGATCACAGCATTGTTGTAGTAAAGGGGCTTGCATAACTCAATGAAGCTATGAGCCATGCCATGCAAGGCAACCCATGACACATGGGTCACAGTGAAGAGTTCTGACAAAACGTGGTCCCCTGGAGGAGGAAGTGGCAAACCATTCCAGTATTCTTGCTGTGAGAACCCCATGAAAAATATGAAAAGGCAAAAAGATATGACAGTGGAAGATGAGCCCCCCAGGTCAGAAGGTGTCCAATATGCTACTGAGAAGAGCAGAGAGCAATTACTATTAACTCCAGAAAAAATGAAGTGGCTGGGCCACAGCAAACAATGCTCAGTTGTGGATGTGTCTGGTGGTGAAAGTAGAATCCAATGTTGTAAAGAACAATATTGCATAGGAACCTGGAATGTTAGGTCCATGAATCAAGGTAAACTTGATGTGGTCAAGCAGGAAATGGGGCAAGAGTGAACATCAACACCTTAGGAGTAAATAAACAAAAATGGACATGGATGGGAATGGGTAGATTTTATTCAGATGAGCATTATATCTACTACTGTGAGCAAGAATCCCTTAGAAGAAACGGAGTAGCCCTCATAGTCAACAAAAGAGTTGAAAATACAGTACTTGGATACAACCTAAAAACAACAGAAAAATCTCAGTTCATTTCCAAGGCAAACCATTCAATATCACAACAATCCAAGTCTATGCCACAACCACTAATGCTGAAGAAGCTGAAGTAGACCAGTTCTATGAAGAGCTACAACACCAAAAAGATATCCTTTTCATCATAAGAGATTGGAATCCAAAAGTAGGAAGAGAAGAGATACCTGGAGTAACAGACTTTGGCCTTGGAGTAGAGTATGAAGCAGGGCAAAGGCTAACAGAGTTTTATCAAGAGAACACAGGTCATAGCAAACATCTTTTTTCCAACAACACAAGAGACAATTCCATATGGCCATCAGCAAATGGTCAATACCAAAATCAGATTGATATATTCTTTGCAGACAAAGATGGAGAAACTCTATACAGTCAGCAAAAACAAGACCTGGAGCTGACTGTGGCTCAGATCATCAGCTTCTCATAGCAAAATTCAGGCTTAAACTAAAGAAAGCAGGGAAAACCACTAGGCCAACTAGGTAGGACTTAAATCAAATCCCTATGAATATGCAGTGGAGGCGGCAAATAGATTCAAGGGATTAAATCTGGTACAGACAGTGCCTGAAGAATTATGAATGGAGGTTCATAACATTGTACAGGAGGCAATGACCTAAATCATCCCAAAGAACAAGAAATGCAAGAAGGCAAAATGGTTGTCTAAGGAGGCTTCACAAATAGCTGAGTAAAGAAGAGAAATGACAGGCAAGGGAGAAAGGGAAAGTTATACCCAACTGAATGCAGAGTTCCAGAGAATAGCAAAGAGAAATAAGAAGGCCTTGTTAAATGAGCAATGCAAAGAAATAGAGGAAAACAACAGGATGGGAAAGACTAGAGATTTCTTCAAGAAAACTGGAGATATCAAGGGAACATTTCATGCAAGGTTGGGCACAACAAAAGACAGAAACGGTAAGAACCTAATAGAAGACATTAAGAAGTGACAAGAATATACAGAAGAATTATACAAAAGAGGTCTTAAAGACCTAGATAACCACGATGGTGTGGTCACTCACCTAGAGCCAGACATTCTGGAATGTGAAGCCAAGTGGGCCTTCGGAAGCATTACTATGAACAAAGTGAGTGGAGGTGATGGAATTCCACCTGAGCTATTTAAAATCCTAAAAGATGATGCTATGAAAGTGTTGCAATCAATATGTCAGCAAATTTGGAAAACACTGCAGTGGCCACAGGACTAGAAAAGGTCAGTTTTTCAATCTGAAAGAAGGACAAGCCCAAAGAATGCTCAAACTACCATACAACTGTGTTCATTTCACAAGCTAGCAAGGTAATACTCAAAATCCTTCAAGCTAGGTTTTTGCAGTTTGTGAATTCAGAGCTAACAGATATTCAAGCTGGGTTTAGAAAAGGCAGAGGAACCAGGGATCAAATTGCCAACATCGTTGGATCATAGAGAAAGCAAGGGACTTCCAGAAAAACATCTGCTTCACTGACTAGGCTAAAGCCTTTGACCATGTGTGGATCACAACAAACTGTGGGAAAAGTCTTAAAGAGATGGGAATACCAGACCACCTTTCCTGTCTCTTGAGAAAACTTTAAGTAGGCCAAGAAGCAACAGTTAGAATCGGACATGAAACAATGGACTGGCTTAAAATTGGGAAGAGAGTACAACAAGGCTGCATATTGTCACCCTGCTTATTTAACGTATATGCAAAGTATATCATGCAAAATGCCAGGCTGGATTAATCACAAGCTGGAATCAAGAATGCCGGGAGAAATAACCTCAGATATGCAGATGATACCACTTTCACACAAAAAGTGAAGAGGAACTGAAGAGCCTCTTGATGAGGGTGAAAGAGGACAGTGAAAAACCTGCCTTAAACTCAACATTCAAAAATTAAGATCACAGCATCTACCCCATCTCTTCTTGGCAAATAGAAGGGGGGAAAGGGGAAGCAGTAACAGATTTTCTTTCCTTGGGCTCCAAAATCACCACAGATGATGACTGCAGCCATGAAATTAAGAGACGCTTTCTCCTTAGAAGGAAACTATGACAAACCTAGGCAACATATAAGAAAGCAGAGACATCACTTTGGTGTCAAAGGTCCATATAGTCAAAGTTGCTTTATATAGTAGTCATGTATGGATGTGAGAGTTGGACCATAAAGAAGGCTGAGTGCCAAGGAATTGATGCTTTTGAATTGTGGTGCTGGGGAGTCACCTTGAGAGTCCCTTGGACTACAAGGAGATAAAACCAGTCAATCCTAAAGGAAATCAACCCTGAAGATTCATTGGAAGGACTGATGCTGAAGCTCCAATACTTTGGCCACCTAATGTGAAGAACTGACTCATTGGAAAAGACCCTGATGTTGGGAAAGGCTGAAGGCGAAAGGAGAAAGAGGTGGCAGAGGGTGAGATAGTTAGACAGTATCATTGACTCAATGGACATGACTGAGCAAACTCGAGCAGGCAGTGAAGGACAGGGACACCTAGCGTACTATAGTCCACGGGGTGGCAAAGAGTCGGACATGTCTTGGTGACTGAACAACAACAAAGAGGACTGAACAACAGGACTAGAGGAAGAAATTAAGGAAATCCCATTCACCATTGTGTGAAAAAGAACAAAATACCTAGGACAAAACCTACTTAAGGAGGCAGAAGACCTGTATTCAGAAAACTATAAGATACTGACGAAAGAAATCAAAGATGACAGAAACAGATGGAGAGAGATACCGTGTTCTTGGATTGGAAGAATCAATATGGTGAAAATGAAAATATTACCCAAAGCAATATACAGATTTAATTCAATCCCTATCAAGTTACCAATGGCATTTTTCAAAGAACAACCAAAAAATGACAGTAGGTATGGAAACCCAAAAGGCCCTGAAGAACCACAGCAATCTTGAGAAATGAAAATGGAACTGGAGGAATCAGGTCCCCTCACTTCAGACTGCATATACCACAAAAGATACAGTAATCAAGACAGTATGGTTCTCACACACACACACACACACACACACACACAAATATGGATCAATGGAACAAGACAGAAAGGAAATAGTGGATGTGAGCAACGCAGTAGAGCAAATGGACCTGACAGGCATGCAGAACACCACTGACGGCGGCAGAATACAAGTTCTTCTCAGCCACACATGTGATACTTTCTAGGACAGATCATGTACTAGGCCACAAAACAAGTCCTAAAAACTTAAGATTGAAATCTGTCTAAATATTAATATTTCTGACTATAATGATGTGCAACTAGAAATCGATAACAGAAGGAAAATTGGAAAAGTCACAAATATATGGAAATTAAACATTCTCCTGAGCAACCAATGCATCAAAGCATAAATTAAAAGGGAAATCCTGTAGATTTCAGTTATAATTGGGCTTCCCAGGTAGTGCTAGGGGCCAAGAACCCACTTGCCAATGCAGAAGATGTAAGAGAGGCAGGTTCGATTCCTGGGTCGGGAAGATCCCCTGTAGAAAGGCATGGCAACCCACTCCGGTATGGTTGCCTGGCCAGTTCTGTGGACAGAGGACCCTGGAGGGCAACAGTCCATACGGTCCCAAGATTTGGAATCCTTTAAAAAGGGCAGGGGGAGAAACATTCCCAAACTCATTTTACATAGCCAGCATTACCCTAATAACAAAGTCAGAAAAGGACAAAAGGGAAAAAACTACTGGCCATTATCCTGATTAAAACAGATACAAAAATTCTCAGTGAGGTTTTAGCAAATGAAATTCAGCAGCATTCTTAAAGGGACCATTCACCATGATCAAGCATAAACCCCCCTGGGATACAAGGATGGTTCAACATTGCAAATCAGTGTAATGCATCATATTAATAGAATTAAAGAGAAAAACATGATCACCTCAAATGCAAGAAAAAAACACGAAATTCAACATCCATTCAAGATAAAAAACTCTTAACAAATTAGACTTAGAAGGAATGCATCTCAACAATAATAAAGGACATATATAGCTAGCGTCATACTCAGGGTGTTTTGTTAAACTGCTCATACTCCCAAAAGCCATCTATAGGTTAAATGTAACCCTTACCAAGAGTCCAATAGCATTTTTTTTTTTTAATTTAAGAAAGAGATCAGCTTTGTGCCCCCATGAACTTAGTCCACCAGGCTCCTCTGTCTGTGGGAATTCCTAGGCAAGAATACTGGAGTGGGTTGCCATTTCCTTCTCCAGGGGATCTTCTTGACCCGGGGATTGAACTTACATCTCCTACGTCACCTGCATTGACAGGAGGATTCTTTTCCACTGAAGCCACCAGGGAAACCCCATAAGGTGCATACTTAGAGTTAAAAATGAATTCTGGGATGTAATATACAGCATTGTAACTATAGTTAACAAAACTATACTGTATATTTGCTAAGAGTACATTTTGAAAGTTTTCATCACAAGTAAAAAAAAACCTTGTAACTATGTGGTGATGAATGTTAACTAAAATTGTGGTAATCATTTCTCAACAGATACATAAATCAAGTTATTATACTGTACCCCTAAAATCGACACAGCATTATATGTTGATTATGCCTCAATAAAGAAAAACACTTTTTCAGTGTTGGTTTGTATCTTTCAGTGTTGGTTTGAAATTGGCGATACCAGCATGAATTTATGACTGCATGTGTTTGTGTGTGTGTCCACTTGCTGTGAGAGCCTAGAAACAATATCACACCAGCAGCAATCAGCACATTAAGAATTAAGATCTTGATTTCAACATTCTGAAAGCAGTCCCTGGAGAAAAGACTACTTCCAGGTCTGAAATGGGAAAAGTATAAGAAGAGCCTCGAAGATCTTGTTGCCCTGGAGAGGACTTGAAGACGCTCCTAGTTGTCAAATATGAGAAAATATGAGCATCATAATAATGATGGTGATAGATTATAACCTGCTTAGCAAAATAGGAATCTATGAGCCCATATGGACAAAATATAAATGAAAAAATAAATGTGGGAGAGAAGAAAGCTCTTCTTTATAGTAGCAAGGCAATAAGAATATAGAGGAAATGATGAAGTTGGGTACTCATCAATGGATGCTACAACCTGTGGGTAAATTTTTTTTATGTGGAATAGCATATTTACATAGTCTCAAAGTAGTTCCCAAAATACTACTAATCACAAAGAGGAAAAGAATAACTTTATAGTGGAGGAATTGAGCAAACATTATTTAACCTACAGATCAAATTTAACATCACCAACATTGGGAAAAATCTCTACTCTGTGGCATGATGTTTTCAACTTATTTTCAGTTTTCTCAGAATATGCATGTGTGCATTTATGCACACATATATACAGAATGATAAAAGCAAATGAGACAAACTAATTAGCAGACACAGGGGTATAAGGGCTTTCCTTGAACTATTCTTGCTTGCAACTTAAGACTGAGGGTCTTGCTTGCAATTTAAGATTGGGAGCTTCCCTGGTAGCTCAGACAGTAAAGAATCTGCCTGCAATGCAGGAGACCCAGGTTCGATCCCTGGGTTGGGAAGATTCCCCTGGAGAAAGAAATGGCAATCCACTCCAGTATTCTTGCTTGGAGAATACCATGGACAGAGGACCCTGGTGGGCTACAGTCTATGGGTCACAAAGAGTCAGACACAACTGCGTGACTTTCAAAATTGAAGTTATATCAAAATAAAAAGTTGTCCAAAAATGTTGGAAAAGATGCGAGGAGACAATTTTCCATGGGTTATCTGTGTTTTCTTTTCCTGTCTTGTGAGCAGGGACACTGGCAGCTTCTGTCCCAGCCTAACTTTTCACGGATGTTTGTATCGTTTAAGAGCCTTAGAAGAAAGAGATTGTATCCCCTACTGGAACCAAGGTCAAGTTTGTTTACTGTCAAATATAATAATATAATGTCTCCCTACAGGGCAAAGTTTGAGCAGGATTATTTGCAATCTATTTAAAAATTCAGATCACCTGAACTTAAGGTTCCTCAGCCTTGAGGCAAATCTACTGTGTGCAGAGAATCCACCTAGAGCCCTCTATATTGCTCTTTGAGACTTTGAGGGCAAGAGGAACCAATGGAATCATGAAGCTTATATTGCTGGATGTTCCATAAGTAATAAAGTCTTTTGTCTCTGACCTTAGAGTCTGACATCATCTGCCAGAAACCAGGAAACCATGACAGGCTAACTTCTTAATTTGCATGTAGGGGGAAATCTCAGAACCATCATAGTTCTTGGCCAAAAAACAAAAGCAGTGAAAATGAGAACAGTCAACCAATTTGCCAAATGATATGTATTGTTCTCTATTGTGCTGTGTGATTTAGCAGACACTTTAAGGAAGCCATGGGCTTCCCAGGTGCTGCTGCTGCTAAGTCGCTTCAGTCTGACTCTGTGCGACCCCATAGATGGCAGCCCACCAGGCTCCCCTGTCCCTGGGATTCTCCAGGCAAGAACACTGGAGTGGGTTGCCATTTCCTTCTCCAATGCGTGAAAGTGAAGTCACTCAGTCATGTCCGACTCTTCGTGACCCCATGGACTGCAGCCCACCAGGCTCCTCCGTGCATGGGACCTTCCAGGCAAGAATACTGAAGGGGGGTGCCATTGCCTTCTCCGGCTTCCCAGATATCTTAGCAGTAAAGAATCTGCCTGTCAAGACACAGGTTTGATCCCTGGGTTTTGAAGATCCCCTGGAGAAGGAAATGGCATCCCACTCCAGTATTCTTGCCTGAGAAATCCAAGGGACAGAGGAGCCTGACAGGGAGTGGTCCACTGGGAAGCGAAAGATTCAGACACAACTTAAGGAGTGAACAAAAAAAAAGGAAGGTATGGGAAACTATATATATATATATAAATATACATATATATATTGGGGGTGTGTGGCTAGAGAGGACTCTGGAAGAAGCAGAGAACCGCTATCAACCAATAGAGACGGGGGAAGGGAACAAACAGGGCAGAAAACAGTCATCTGGGAGCAATGATTCAGATCAGAATTCTGAGATTTACAGCAATGGAAGCAAGTCGTGAACATTCATTTTGGGGGGAATCTGGGGGCATTGTTTGCTTATTTCTCATGACCTGTGTACACATAAAAGAGAGACTGGAGTAAATGTCTCCATTTTGAGTTTTTACGCTAATGGGGGCCAGAGAAAGTGACTATTTCTTTATTTTGCCCCTAGTAGGTGGGCAGCAGTCCATGGGGTCGCTAAGAGTGGGACACGACTGAGCGACTTCACTTTCACTTCTCACTTTCATGTATTGGAGAAAGAAATGGCAACCCACTCCAGTGTTCTTGCCTGGAGAATCCCAGGGACGGGGGAGCCTGGTGGGCTACCATCTATGGGGTCGCACAGAGTCGGACACAACTGAAGTGACTTAGCAGCAGCAGCAGCAGCAGCATATAACTCCGGAGAAGGCGATGACATCCCACTCCAGTACTCTTGCCTGGAAAATCCCATGGACAGAGGAGCCTGGTAGGCTGCAGTCCATGGGGTCGCAGAGAGTTGGACATGACTCACTGACTTCACTTTCACTTTTCACTTTCATGCATTGGAGAAGGAAATGGCAACCCACTCCAGTGCTCTTGCCTGGAGAATTCCAGGGGCGGCGGAGCCAGGTGGGCTGCTATCTATGGGGTCGCACAGAGTCGGACATGACTGAAGTGACTTAGCAGCAGCAGCAGCAGCA
>SJYX01022749.1:72038-82156 GCA_006410675.1 Oreotragus oreotragus
TTAAGGAAGCCATGGGCTTCCCAGGTGCTGCTGCTGCTAAGTCGCTTCAGTCTGACTCTGTGCGACCCCATAGATGGCAGCCCACCAGGCTCCCCTGTCCCTGGGATTCTCCAGGCAAGAACACTGGAGTGGGTTGCCATTTCCTTCTCCAATGCGTGAAAGTGAAGTCACTCAGTCATGTCCGACTCTTCGTGACCCCATGGACTGCAGCCCACCAGGCTCCTCCGTGCATGGGACCTTCCAGGCAAGAATACTGAAGGGGGGTGCCATTGCCTTCTCCGGCTTCCCAGATATCTTAGCAGTAAAGAATCTGCCTGTCAAGACACAGGTTTGATCCCTGGGTTTTGAAGATCCCCTGGAGAAGGAAATGGCATCCCACTCCAGTATTCTTGCCTGAGAAATCCAAGGGACAGAGGAGCCTGACAGGGAGTGGTCCACTGGGAAGCGAAAGATTCAGACACAACTTAAGGAGTGAACAAAAAAAAAGGAAGGTATGGGAAACTATATATATATATATAAATATACATATATATATTGGGGGTGTGTGGCTAGAGAGGACTCTGGAAGAAGCAGAGAACCGCTATCAACCAATAGAGACGGGGGAAGGGAACAAACAGGGCAGAAAACAGTCATCTGGGAGCAATGATTCAGATCAGAATTCTGAGATTTACAGCAATGGAAGCAAGTCGTGAACATTCATTTTGGGGGGAATCTGGGGGCATTGTTTGCTTATTTCTCATGACCTGTGTACACATAAAAGAGAGACTGGAGTAAATGTCTCCATTTTGAGTTTTTACGCTAATGGGGGCCAGAGAAAGTGACTATTTCTTTATTTTGCCCCTAGTAGGTGGGCAGCAGTCCATGGGGTCGCTAAGAGTGGGACACGACTGAGCGACTTCACTTTCACTTCTCACTTTCATGTATTGGAGAAAGAAATGGCAACCCACTCCAGTGTTCTTGCCTGGAGAATCCCAGGGACGGGGGAGCCTGGTGGGCTACCATCTATGGGGTCGCACAGAGTCGGACACAACTGAAGTGACTTAGCAGCAGCAGCAGCAGCAGCATATAACTCCGGAGAAGGCGATGACATCCCACTCCAGTACTCTTGCCTGGAAAATCCCATGGACAGAGGAGCCTGGTAGGCTGCAGTCCATGGGGTCGCAGAGAGTTGGACATGACTCACTGACTTCACTTTCACTTTTCACTTTCATGCATTGGAGAAGGAAATGGCAACCCACTCCAGTGCTCTTGCCTGGAGAATTCCAGGGGCGGCGGAGCCAGGTGGGCTGCTATCTATGGGGTCGCATAGAGTCGGACACGACTGAAGCAACTTAGCACCAGCAGCATATAACTCAATGACTAACCTCATAAATAGCTTTTAATTGGTCAGTTCTATAAGATATAGCCCTGTTTTGGTGCTGGTAATAGTGGCAGAAAATGAGTTTTCATGAATCTCCTTATTATTTTTTAAAAATGCCTTTAAGTCATTATAAAAAGTTAATAAATGTTTATCATTAAAGAGAAAATATAAGAAAAATTAGATCACCCTCTTTATACAATCCAGAGAAAAATCACTGTTAATATTTTAGCTTATTTTCACTTTGTACAAAGTTTAAATTCTACTGTCTATAACTTTGTATCTTGTTTAACCTAATATTATATTAAACTATATTTATATCATTAAATTTTCCTTGAAAACATGACTCTGACAGCTGCATACGATTATATCTAATGAATCTACCATCATATATCTGTGATTGTTTTTCTGGGTTTTGTCATTTATACTGTTTTTAATTTTTTGTTTTTATGGGATAAACTCTGATTACTTGTTTAGGATTAATTTCCATCAGTGGGATTACTGGATGAAATCATTGTCAACTAGCTTTCTAGAAAAGTTCTGCTACTTTGCCATTCCATATAGAAACTTTCTGGTATGTATGTGTTACCTAGCGAAATCAACCAAATTTAAGTAAAAACATGTGTTTTAATTTACATCTATTATAAATGGTTTAAATTTTGGAATATAATTGTTAAGCAAAACAGTATGCTATTGGCATAAAAATAGACACATAGATAAATGGAGCAGAATAGAGAGCCCAGAAATAAACTCATGCATATAAGCTCCATATATTTAAGGCAAAGGAGCCAAGAATATGGAAAAAAGACAGTCTCTTCAATAGATGCTGTTGTGAAAACTGGACAGCCATGTGCAAAATAATGAAACTGGACCCCTATCTTATACAAAAGAATTAACTCAAAATGGATTAAAGACTTGAATGAAAGACCTGAAACCATAAAACTCTTAGAAGAAAACACTGGCAGTAAGCTCCTTGACATTGGTCTCGGTGATGACATTTTTTTAGATTCGACACCTAAAGCAAAGGCAACAAAAGCAAAAAAATAAAACCAAAAATCAAGTGGGACTACATCAAACTAAAAAGCTCCTACACTGCAAAGAAAACCATCAACAAAATAAACAGGTGACATACCAAGTGGGAGAAAATATTTGCTAGTCATATAAGAGATTAATATCCAAAATGTATGAAGAACTCATACAATTCAATGGCAAACAACCTGATAGACCTTTTTCCAAAACAGACATACAGATGGCCACAAGGTACATTTTTATGTATTTCAGGTACATTTCAGGTATTCAAACTTGCTAATCATCAAGGAAATGCAAATCAAAACCAAAATGAAATATCATTTCACTCTTGTCAGAATGACTTGTTACCAAGTCTTGTCACCCTTGTTACCAAAAAAAGAAAAGACATATCAGTGAAGATTTGGAGAAAAGGGAACACTTGCACACTGTTGGTGGAAATATGAATTGGTTTAGCCCCTGTGGAAAAGCATATAGAGGTTCCTCACAAAATGAAACATAGAAATACTATATGATCCAGAAATTTCACTTCTCAGTATTTATCCAAAGAAAACAAAATCACTAGCTTGAAAGGATACATGCACCCTCCTNAAAGGGAACACTTGCACACTGTTGGTGGAAATATGAATTGGTTTAGCCCCTGTGGAAAAGCATATAGAGGTTCCTCACAAAATGAAACATAGAAATACTATATGATCCAGAAATTTCACTTCTCAGTATTTATCCAAAGAAAACAAAATCACTAGCTTGAAAGGATACATGCACCCTCTCCTCCACCATATTCACTGCAGCATTATTTACAGTAATCAAGATATGGAAGCGTCATAAGTGTCCATTGATGGATGAATGAATAAAGAAAATGTTACAGGAGGAGGGCATGGCAACCCACTCCAGTATTCTTGCCTGGAGAATCCCATGGACAGAAAAGCCTGGCGGGCTACAGTCCACAGGGTCACAAAGAGTTGGACATGACTGAAGCAACTGAGCACAAATATCTGTGTGTGTGTGTGTGTGTGTGTGTGTGTGGTGGAATATTACTTGGCTATAAAAAGAAGAAAATATTATCATTTGCAACAACATGGATGGACCTTGAGGGCATTACGCTCAATGAAATAAGTCAGACAGAGAAAGACAAGCACTATATGATCTCACTTATACTGGGAATTTAAAACAAAAAGTCAACTCATAGATATAACGAAGAAATTGGTGGTTGCCAGATGTAGAAGGTGGGTATGGGTCGAATGGGTGAAGGAGGCCAAAAGGTGTAAACTTCCAGCTATAAAATAAATTGATACTGAGGATGTAGTGTATAGCAGGGGTTATGTTTCTGAAAATCACTACATTAGGAGTCATATAATCTATTTTATTCATCTAGTTATAAATTCTTATGCTTTATTAAGCTCCTTCTTACTAGGATAGCAATTCTATTGAATGAGCATATTAATTTGTAAGGCATTTATATTTCCTTCATATTTAGATTTAATATCTTTATATGTCTTCCAGTAATATTGTATGCTTTTCTTCATATAGGTTATAACTTGAAACTTTATCCTACTAGGTCTTCATTTATTTTTGCCAGAATCCAAGTTTCTCTCACTTTTGCCTTTTACTCATTCTCCCATCTAGCTAGGCTCAGTGATTTCAGTAAATTAATGTAAGGCAGCATAGTATAACCGCCTGCTCTCTAACTTTAGTGTGCATCAAGTCATCTGAAGAGCTTGTTAAAACACAGATGTTCTGACTTAGTAGTTCTAGAATTGGGTCCAAGAATTTGCATTTCTAACAAGTCCTTAGGTGATGCTAATGCTGCTGGTCCAGAGATTACACTTTGAGAACCACTGTTTAGACCAATGCTTCTCAAAGCATTTGTATGCTTTAACATGCATACAAGTTTTCCAAACACCTTGTTAAATGCAAATTGGTTCTGATTTAGTAGATCTTCAACAGGACTGTGTGATTCTGCACTTCTAACAAGCTCCCAGATAATTATCCTTCTGCTGGTTCATATATCATATTTTGGGTATCAAGGGAATAGAATGAAGAGTGTGGACTTTGAATTCAGGGAGAATTGAGCTTTTGTTGGTGGTGGGTTTTTTTTTGCCACATGGTATGTGAGACCTTAGTTCCTGACCCAGGATGAAACTTGTGGCCCCTGCATTGGAAGCAGAGTCTGAACCACTGGACCACCAGGGAAGTCCAAAGTTTTGTGGGTTTTTTTTTCAGAACTGAGTTTGAATGCTGGTCTATACATACTAATTGATGATCTTGAAAAGAAGTTCTTTGTCTTCAGTTCAGTTGCTCCATCGTGTCCAACTCTTTGCAACCCCATGGAGGGCAGCAAGCCAGGCCTCCCTGTCCCATCACCAACTCCCAGAGTTTACTCAAACTCATGTCCATTGAGTCAGTGATGCCATCCAGCCACCTCATCCTCTGTTGTCCCCTTCTCCTCAGCCTTCAATTTTTCCGAGCATCAGGGTCTTTTCAAATGAAGTCAGTTCTTCCCATCAGGAGTTTCAGCTTCAGCATCAGTCCTTCCAATGAATGCTGCTGCTGCTGCTGCTAAGTTGCTTCAGTTGTGTACGACTCTGTGCGACCCCATAGATGGCAGCCCACCAGGCTCCCCCGTCCCTGGGATTCTCCAGGCAAGAACACTAGAGTGGGTTGCCATTTCCTTCTCCAATGCATGAAAGTGAAAAATGAAAGAAATCGCTCAGTCGTGTCTGACTCTTCGTGAACCCCATGGACTGCAGCCTACCAGGCTCCTCTGTCCATGGGATTTTCCAGGCAAGAGTACTGGAGTGGAGTGCCATCGCCTTCTCCTTTCCAATGAATATTCAGGACTGATTTCCTTTATGATGGACTGGTTGGATCTCCTTTTAGTCCAAGGGACTCTCAAGAGTCTTCTCCAACAGCACAGTTCAAAAGCATCAATTCTTCAGTGCCCAGCTTTCTTTATAGTCCAACTCTCACATCGATAACATGACTACTGGAAAAACCACAGCTTTGACTAGATGGACCTTTGTTGGCAAAAGTCCTTTGCTTTTTAATATGCTGTCTAGGTTTGTCATAGCTTTTCTTCCAAGGAGCAAGTGTCATTTGATTTCATGACTGCAGTCACCATCTGCAGTGATTTTGGAGCACTCCCGCTCTCCAAAAAATAATGTCTCTCCCTGTTTCCACTGTTTTCCCATCTATTTGCCATGAAGTGATGGGACCAAATCCGTGATCTTATTTTCTGACTGTTGAATTTTAAGCCAACTTTTTCACTCTCCTCTTTCATTTTCATCAATAGGCTCTTTAGTTCTTTGCTTTCTACCATAAGGGAGGTGTTATCTGCATATCTGAGGTTATTGATATTTCTCCCGGCAACCTTGATTCCAGCTTGTGCTTTATCCAGCCTAGCATTTTTCATAATGTGCTCTACATATAAGTTAAATAAGCAGGGAGACAATATACAGCCTTGACATACTCCTTTCCCTATTTGGAACCAGTTGTCTAGGTTGGTCATAACTTTTCTTCCAAGGAGCAAGTTTTGATTTCATGGCTTTGAATTTCATGGCTGCAGTCACCATCTGCAGTGATGTTGGAGCCCAAAAAATAAAGTCAGCCACTGTTTCCACTGTTTCTATCTATTTGCCATGAAGTGATGGGACCAGATGCCATGATCTTAGTTTTCTGAATGTTGAGTTTTAGCCAACTTTTTCACTCTCCTCTTTCATTTTCACCAAGAGGCTCTTTAGTTCTTCTTCACTTTCTGCCATAAGGGTGGTGTCATCTATATATCTGAGGTTATCAATATTTCTCCCAGCAATCTTGATTACAGCTTGTGCTTCATCCAGTCCAGCATTTCTCATGATGTACTCTGCATATATGTTAAATAAGCAGGGTGACAATATGCAGCCTTGATGTAATCTTTTCGCAATTTGGAACCAGTCTGTTGTTCCATGTCCAGTTCTAACTGCTTCTTGACCTGCATACAGATTTCTCAGGAGGCAGTTCAGGTGGTCTGGAATTCCCATCTCTTTCAGAATTTTCCACAGTTTATAGTGATCCACATAGTCAAAGCCTTTGGCACAGCCAAAATAAAGCAGAAATAGACAAGATGGAACTCTCTTGCTTTTTTGATGTTCCAACAGATGTTGGCAGTTTGATCTCTGGTTCCTCTGCCTTTTCTAAATCCAGCTTGAACATCTGGAAGTTCATGGTTCACATACTGTTGAAGCCTGGCTTGGAGAATTTTGAGCATTACTTTACTAGTATGTAAGATGAGTGCATTTGTGCAGTACTTTGAGCATTCTTTGACATTGCCTTTCTTTGGGATTGGAATGAAAACTGACCTTTTCCAGTCCTGTGGCCACTGTTAAGTTTTCCAGATTTGCTCAAAACAGTTAATTGCCACTGATTTAAGAAGATTCAAATACATCCTTGTCGCCTATCTTATATCCAATATAATTTAATTTTAAAATGCAATAAACATCCTTTAAAAGCATAGTATAAAGGAAAGAGTACCTGACAAAAGGTCAAAGGATATCAAAAACACTATCACAGAAGGCCAAAATACTATCAAATCTACCAGAGATTAGCTGTGTAACCATGAATCAAAACTTTAACTTTTCTTATAGTCATTATGTCATCTGTAGTACTGGATAGCATCTAAACAAAAGAGGCTCCCTAATACTTTAGAAAAGTCACTGTTATCAAGTGTACAGTTATTCTAAAATGCTGAAACTTACACAATTATATAAAAACTTAAGAGTAGAAATATCTGATGTCCATCCCAAGGCATACCAGATGTGTTTCTTACAAGCCAATACAATTTGGCTGCATCCTTGAAAGTTTGAAAAGTACAAAAATTAAAGTGAAAATAACTTCTACCTCTGTTGAATGGAACTGCATGACTCACTGACAGGGCACAGTGACTGGGCTGGATGGACCACAGGATACTGGCTGACATCCCTGTGGTCTCAACTGACATACAGGCCAGATGACCTTTCAGCACTGAGATAAGGAATAAGCAGTTTGCTTTTATGCATCAGTGAATCCACTGCCACATATTCATTCAAGCAAAGTCATCCGTTGCAAAGATGCCAGAGAACCCAAAGAAGTGCCATATTTGGGTTTATAAGTCACAACAGAAGCTAAGATTATCTGTCATGTGCTGGGGCTTCTTAGAGATTCTGTTTTCTTCATTGAATGCATTTCCCCACAGCTCATTTGTGGTTCTAGCATCTTGCTGCCAGCTTTCCAATGCTAAGAAAACATTCATTCACAGGATCAAAGCCAGTTAGGCCAAAAGTCTGGTCCTTGGCTCTGTCTCCATGAGTGCACTAAAATCTCCTCCAGAAATAGAGAAAGGAAAGTGTTCAGTCTTCATGTGGTAGCCAGAGTCACAGTTCCCAGGAAAGCCAATTAGTCTGAAAAATCAGTATCCAGACATAAATGAAAAAAAAAGAAAGAAAGAAAGAAAGAAATATTCTAGTGCCAACTGATGTTGTAACCTAACAAACTTTTAATAGAAAAAAATTTATAGAAGCAGGCCTCACAAAATGAATAGATAAATAAAATTTTACAGAAACGTCTCTCCATTTAGGTGCTAACAACCATAATCTATCTAAAACAAGTAGAGTGATTTCGTGCTCCTTTTTTTTTTGGTGGTGGGGGGGGTGGCTACACTTTTTGATTTCAGTTACTTTCATTTTAATCTGCAGGGTGAGGACATGACTAAAATAAGTGATTAAAACACATATTGCTGTACATAATTCAAATGTTCAATGAGAATCAAAGATGTTGCTTTAATGTGTTAATTTGATGGTTTTTTTTAAAGGCAAAAGCTAGTTATGATGACAGACCACAAAAGATAAACATTCATACCTGCAGCACTAACAACATACACAGTAAGCCTGACAGCAGATCTCTGTGAATAATCGAGGTTTAGTTTAAGCACTTAGTTTAATATAAAAGACTGAAATATATACTAGTTAGGAGCATGGAGTCTGGTACCACAAATCTGGTATCTACTTGGGTGTTTTGACTTTGTGTCACTTTTCCACGGTTTCTTCTTCTGTAAAAATGGGTTAATAATAATATATACTGCATAGGCTTGTTAGGAGAGTAGATTGAATTTATCTGTACTGAGGAGAAAGGATCTAGGAAATCAGTCAATGTGAAAGGAAGTGAGGAAGCTGCATGGAGTTCCAGCTCTTAAGTAAAGACAGACAATGCCTTCAGTCCACATGGTTAAGACCTAATAGACAAGATGAGATTGGAACCTCCAGGCTAATCACAGACCAGTTTAAGCAGGACAGAGCTTAGCCTCAGAGGAAAGAGCATGAGCAGGACACCATCAGTCAGAAGACATAGCATCTCTCAAGGGCTAACAATACCTGAGGGAGCCACTTAGGTCTCAGTTCCTCAGCAGTAGGGCCTGTTGAGGCCACCAACGCCACACAGGCTAGGCCCTTAGACAATAATTTAGACCTGTTATGATGACAAAGAGGAGGGGGAAACAAGGTCTTCTCAGTTCAGCTCAGTTAAGTCGCTCGGTCGCGTCCAACTCTTTGCAACCCCATGGACTGCAGCTCTTTGGAAGAAAAATTATGAGCAACCTAGATAGCATATTGAAAAGCAAAGACATTAGTTCGCCAACAAAGGTCCATTTAGTCAAGGCTATGGTTTTTCCTGTGATCATGTATGGATGTGAGAGTTGGACTAGAAAGAAAGCTGAGTGCCGAAGAACTGATGCTTTTGAACTGTGGTGTTGGAGAAGACTCTTGAGAAACCCTTGGACTGCAGGGAGATCCAACAAGTCCATTCTGAAGCAGATCAGCCCTGGGATTTCTTTGGAGGGAATTATGCTGAAGCTGAAACTCCAGTACTTTGGCCACCTCATGCAAAGAGTTGACTCATTGGAAAAGACTCTGATGCTGGCAGGGATTGGGAGCAGGAGGAGAAGGAGACAACAGAGGATGAGATGGCTGGATGGCATCACCGACTTGATGGACGCAAGTCTGAGTGAACTCCAGGAGTTGGTGACGGACAGGGAGGCCTGTTGTGCTGCGATTCATGGGGTCACAAAGAGTCTGACATGACTGAGTGACTGAAGTGAACTGAACTGAACTGAACTGGACTGCAGCATGCCAGGCCTTCCTGTCCATCACCAGTTCCCAGAGTTTACTCACATTCAAGTCCATTGAGTCGGTGATGCCATCCAACCATCTCATCCTCTGTCATCCCCTGCCCCTCCTGCCTTCAATTGTTCCCGACATCAGGGTCTTTTCAAATGAGTCAGTTCTTCGCATCAGGTGGCCAAAGTATTGGAGTTTCAGCTTCAGCATCAATGCTTCCCATGAATATGTAGGACTGATTTGCTTTAGGATGGACCGGTTGGATCTCCTTGCAGTCCACGGAACCCTCAAGAGTCTTCTCCAACACCACAGTTCAAAAGCATCAATTCTTCGGGGCTCAACTTTCTTTATAGTCCAACTCTCATATCCATACATGACTACTGGAAAAACCATAAATCTGATTAGAAGGACTTTTGTTGGTAAAGTAATGTCTCTGTTTTTTGATATGCTGTCTAGGTTGGTCATAACTTTTCTTCCAAGGAGTATCTTTTAATTTCATGGCTGCAGTCACCATCTGCAGTGATTTTGGAGCCCCCCAAAATAAAATCTGTCACTGTTTCCACTGTTTCCCCATCTATTTGCCATGGAGTAATGGGACCAGGGAGGCCTGG
>SJYX01022749.1:97721-110201 GCA_006410675.1 Oreotragus oreotragus
TCATGATTATCTGGGTCGTGAAGATCTTTTTTGTACAGTTCTTCCGTGTATTCTTGCCACCTCTTCTTAATATCTTCTGCTTCTGTTAGGTCCATACCATTTCTGTCCTTTATCGAGCCCATCTTTGCATAAAATGTTCCCTTGGTATCTCTATAATTTTCTTGAAGAGATCTCTAGTCTTTCCCATTCTGTTCTTGTCCTCTGTTTCTTTGCACTGATCGCTGAAGAAGGTTTTCTTATCTTGTCTTGCTATTCTTTAGAACTCTGCATTCAGATGCTTATATCTTTCCTTTTCTCCTTGGCTTTTCGCCTCTCTTCTTTTCACAGGTATTTGTAAGGCCTCCCCAGACAGCCATTTTGGATGATCTCTTAAGTACATTAAGAGAGCTCTTTTAAAGAAACTGTAATAAGTGTTCTTATTAAGTGGGAAAATGCCTTTTCACATTTTGGTTATGAGTATGTTACGGTTTTGTTTCATAAGTACAAATTTTTGTTCACTTTTGTTCTGAAAGAGATGGGAATACCAGACCACCTAACCTGCCTCTTGAGAAATCTTTATGCAGGTCAGGAAGCAACAGTTAGAACTGGACATGGAACAACATACTGGTTACAAATAGGGAAAGGAGTACATCAAGGCTGTATACTGTCACCCTGCTTATTTAACTTATATGCAGAGTACATCATGAGAAACTCTGGGCTGGAGAAAGCACAAGCTGGGATCAAGATTGCTGGGAGAAATATCAGTAACCTCAGATATGCCAATGACAGCACCCTTATGGCAGAAAGTGAAGAACAGAGCCTCTTGATGAAAGTGAAAGAGGAGAGTGAAAAAGTTGGCTGAAAGCTCAACATTCAGAAAACGAAGATCATGGCATCTGGTCCAATCACTTCATGGGAAATAGATGGGGAAAGAGCTTTGCTCATAGTGACACTTCCTAAGGCCCAATTGACTTCCTACTCCAGGATGTCTGGATCTAGGTGAGTGATCACACCATCGTGGTTAACGGGGTCATTAAGATTTTTTTTTTCTATATAGCTTTTCTTTGGAGTCTTGCCACCTCTTCTTAAATATCTTCTGCTTCTCTTAGGTCCATACAGTTTCTGTCCTTTATTGTGTCCATCTTCGCATGTGTTTTCCTCTATTTCTTTGCACTGATCACTGAGGAAGGCTTTCCTATCTCTCCTTGCTAGTCTTTGGAACTCTGCATTCACAACGGTGTATCTTTGCTCTTCTCCTTTGCCTTTAGCTTCTCTTCTTTTCTCAGCTATTTGTAAGGCCTCTTCCTCAGACAACCATTTTGCCTTTTTTTGCCCTTCGTTTTCTTGAGGATGGTCTTAATCACTGCCTTCTGTACAATGTCAGGAACCTCAGTTCATAATTCTTCAGGCACTCTATCAGATCTAATCCCTTGAAACTATTTGTCACTTACACTGTAAGGGATTTCACTTAGATCATACCTGAATGGTCTAGTGGTTTTCCCCACTTTCTTCAATTTAAGTCTGAATTTGGCAATAAGGGGGTTCATGACATGAGCCACAGTCAGATCCCAGTCTTGTTTTTGCTGACTGTATAGAGCTTCTCCATCTTCAGCTACAAAGAATATAATCATTCTGATTTTGGTACTGACCCTCTGGTGATGGCCATGGGTAGAGTCATCTCTTGTGTTGTTGGAAGAGGGGTTTGCTATGACCAGTGAGTTCTCATGCCAAAACTCTGCTAGCTTTTGCCCTGCTTCATTTTGTACTCCAAGGCTGAACTTGCCTGTTATTCCAGGTATCTCTTGACTTCCTACTTTTTGCATTCCAATCCATGATGAAAAGGACATCTTTTTTTGGTGTTAGTTCAAGAAGGTCTTGTAGGTCATCATAGAACTGTTCAACTTCAGCCTCTTTGGCATTAATGGTTGGGGCATAGACTTGGATTAGTGTGATATTTAATGGAACAGAAGAGAAACCGATGGAGATCACTGTCATTTTTGAGATTGCATCCAAGTACTACATTTGTTGATGAGGAGGGCTACTCCATTTCTTCTAAGGGATTCTTGCCTACAGTAGTATATATAATGGTCATCTGAATTAAACTCACTCATTCCAGTCTATTTTAGTTCACTGATTCCTAAACTGTTGATATTCACTCTTGTCATCTCCTGTTTGACCACTTCCAATTTACCTTGATTATGGACCTGGATTCATGAACACTCCAGGTTCCTATGCAATATTATTCTTCACAGCATCAGACTTTACTTCCATCACCAGTCACATCCACAACTGGGTGTACCTACCAACCTGGGGAGCTCATCTTTCAGTGTCCTATCCTTTTGCCTTTTCACACTGTTCATGGGTTCTCAAGGCAAGAATACTGAAATGGTTTGACATTCCTTTCTCCAGTGGACCATGTTTTGTCAGAACTCTCCACCATGACCCGTCCATCTTGGGTGGCCCTAACAAGGCATGGCTGATAGTTTCACTGAGTCAGACAAGGCTGTGGTCCATGTGATCAGTTTGGTTACTTTTCTATGATTGTGGTTTTCATTCTGTGCCCTCTGATGGATAAGGATAAGAAGCTTATGGAAGCTTCCTGATGGGATAGACTGACTGAGGGGAAACTGGGTCTTATTCTGATGGGTGGGGCCACGCTCAGTTCAGTTCAGTTCAGTCCCTCAGTCATGTCCAACTCTTTGCAACCCCATGAATAGCACTCAGCCTACCACGATTTCATGCTCCCCAAACTGAGGCAGAACCCCAACAGTAGTAACAGACACATCAGTACCCCACCCCTATCCCCTTGCCTTATCACTTCTGGTACAAGACGATTAGACTTCTGATCACCAGCTTTTGCATTTCCTTGTCTGAGAGTTTTTCTGGCCACTGCTAGTGTGGCTGGAAGTACCCAGATATTATACTCCTGTGGCAGCCTTCAGACAGAGTGACTGTCCAGAGGTGAAGAAATACCCCAGTTCCCTGTCCCTTGGATGGGATTACTCTGAGGAATGTTCAACACCGGCTCTCAGCTCACCCAGTGTGATTGAGCTCCAGTTGTTTATAGTAGCTGACATGCAAGTGTGCATGCATGCTCAGTCCAATTCTTTATGACCCCTTGGGTTGTAGCCCACCAGGCTCCTCTGTCCATGGGATTTTTCAGACAAGAATATTGTAGCTTGTTACCATCTCCTCCTCCAAGGGATCTTCCCCACCCAGGGATCGAACCCATGTCTCCTATGTCTCCTGCATTGGCAGGCAGATTCTTTACCACTTGAGCCACGTGGGAAGGCCTAGCTGGTTTGGCAACACATCTTTTATTGTCTACTATCTGCTCCCTCCCTTATATCACCCACTCCCACACTTACACCACTTAAACTACTTGCACTTGAGTCCTTATCTCAGTGTCAACTTGTGGAGGAACCCAAGCCAAGATGGAAGTTTCAGGTAAAGTTTCAGGAATTTTCTTGAGGCTAAGGAAGGCTTTCTGTGGTTTTGGATAGGAACAGTGGACCCATTATGCAAATATCCACTACTGTCTCTGTTGGCTCATTTGGTTATTAACCCTTATGATATTAGGGCTACTCTGAGGTTGTAGAACTACCTGAGTTAATGGATTAGTTGCTATTGCATAACAATAGTAATCCACCATAATAATAACAATCCTTTATTATTACAGTTCATGCATCTAGAGACTGGCTGGGGTTGGCTGATCTGGACTGAGCTTGCTCACTCATGGGCAGTCAGCTGAGGCTCTCTTGCAGACTGAGCTTAGCAGGGCAACTCTGCCCATGTGTCTTTCCCTCTTCTCCGGGAACCAGCCAGTCAGCCTGGGCACATTCTTCTCTTGGCAGTGGCAGAGGTGGAAAAGTAAGATGTTCAACGGAGAAAGTCCTTCTTTAAGCCTCTATTTATACCATCCATATGAATGTTCCTTTGGCCCAAGTAAATTAGATGGCCAAACTCAGAGTCAAAGGGTAGGAAAATCTACAAAAGGGTAGGGGAGGATCTATAAAATGCCCTGGCAAGGGACATAAAGAGAGGAAGGGATTAGAAACTGAGGCCAAATCTACCCCACACCTATACATTTGTCCTCATAAACCTTTACCTTTCTACTTGTCTCTCCTGGGAGAGTCCTGCAGGAAACACTTGACCATCATCACTTTTTGTAACTTTTGTAAATTACATTCTGACTTGCTTAGGAAGGACGTTTATCTCTGTCTCTGACAGTCAACAACCTGTTTTTACAATTTAAAGCAGATTCAATAAAGGTGACCATCTGAATTTGCCTTAGTACTGAAGGAATGAATTTGAACTGAAATGTGTATTTCAAAAGCTGAAGCATGACGGGAGAAACCAATTAGCAACCAGGCAGCACTGCTTCAAGACAACATACAGATTTCCAGAAGTGTTTAATTGGAGGGATTCCTTTTCATGATGATTCAGACAGTGTTATTTCTTAAACTTGACAGAGACGATCCTCCTGCCTTTCCCAGACATGCTGAAATGGCAGTGAAATGGAAACACCTGTCATCAGTATTCGCTGCAGCCCCTTTCTATGCATTCTCTGTCCATCAGAGTTAAAAAAAAAAAAAAAAAAAAAGATTTATGACTCATTGTTTTTCAAGGATGCTGCTTCCTCTGCAGTTTTTCAAGTTGTTTTTAGATAAGGTTTTTCTCCTTGTTTATACACTGCCCACTGAAGTTCTTTTTATATCCCAGGTTTGTATGTTTACGGGCCCATTAGGCAAACTTCATAACACTGTTTTCTGCCCCTCAGTTGTTTCTGGTGCTTTGAAACAGACGGTGCTCAAAAGAGACAATGTGCCTAGATTCAGCCAGTGCCATGAAAAACAACCATATTGTTTGACCCTGCCCCTCTGATGATAACCTTTTATGAGAGCTCTGTTTCCTTAGATCTGCCTTTTGGGATTGCCTTTGTGCCGTTTCTGAAGTGGTAGGTTTCTGAGGTCCTCCAGGGAATTATCCCATTATCTGTGGGAGCACGGGAAGGAATTTTACAGTAACTCTGCTACAGTGAAACATTTGCCTTGAGGCCGGAATCGAAAATAGCAGCTGGAAGGACATTTGGAAAAGAGGGGAAGGAGGAGGTGTGGGAGTGTGAGAGAGGTGGAGGGACAGAGTTTTTCACATTTGGATTAAAAACACTAGCTCCAAGGCAGAACTGAGACAGGCCTGGCATCTCCCACCCTTGAAACTATCCCAAACTCAATTCTCTGAGGGCTTGGCTCTCAAAGCCGGTGATTTCAGTGCCGAGCGTGCTGGCCGGGGTCAGCGCACTGCTCTTGGCGATGAACAGTGAACACCAAGATTCCTGGATGTCGACCAGGATCCCTGGCCTCTCTTCCATCACACCAAGAGGCGCGGAAAGACTGCTGCTCCTCCCACAGCAAGTTAGCATCCAAAACAGGGAGCAGTTTCCTAGAGTAACTAGGAACTGAATGGTGAGTGTCAGCCCTCTGAACACTTGAGGGAGAGATGCTCAACTCTTACCCATAAGTGTCCTTGCAGTAACAGACACAAGTTATAGAAGGTGAGGGGACGAGCCTGAGACAAATAAACAAAGGGCTGTAAACTAGGAAGGAAAATGAAAGTGAAGTCGCCCAGTGTGTCCAGCTCTTTGCGACCCTGTGGACTGTAGCCCACCAGGCTCCTCCGTCCATGGGATTCTCCTGGCAAGAATACTGGAGTGGGTTGCCATTTCCTTCTCCAAAACTAGGAATAGAGGCACCTATATTATCATGATGTAAGAGGCTGTGGCAACTAGCCTCCAAATATGGCCCCCAGGGAACCATGCTTCTCAGTACTAGCCCTTTATGCCCTTATAAAATTTCCTCCCTTGAATGTGGGTTTCCTGTGACTTACTGATCACTAGCAGAATATAGCTTAAATGACAATGTGGGACTTCTGAAACTAGGTCATAAGAAGCCATGCAGCTTCTGCCTTGGTCTCCTGGGCCAGTGGTCCACAAACTTTTTGGCACGAGGGACCAGTTTCATGGAAGACAATTTTTCCATTTATGGGGAATCAGGGGGTGTTGGGTTTGGGATGATTCAAGCGCTTTACATTTATTGTGCACTTTATTTCTATTATTATTACATTAGCTTCAGATCATCAGGCATTAGATCCCAGAGGCTGGGGACCCCCTGTCCTAGATAAAAGGAGATATTTCTTTGGGACACTCCTTCTCGAACCTGGCCACCAAGCCCAAGCCACACGGAGAATCCAGGGGTAGACATTCTAGTTGACAGCCTGCAGTAACTGTCACTTCAGTTGACTCTAGCCCCAGCTGCCACCTGATGGCAACCACATGAGAGACCGCAAGAGAAACTGCCCAGTTGAGAACACTGGATACACAGAACATGAGATAATTGTGTTAAGCCATTAAATTCAGTGGTTTGTAATCCAGAAGAGGTAACCAGAAGTTATATATTCACACACACAGACAGATACACATGGATGGATCCATCCATGGATGGATCAATTGAATAGTTTTTTATTTACTCATTTATTAATTTCTCCACAAATATCTATGGAGCATACATGTTCCAGGCACTGTGCTAGTCTCTGGGAAAACAGTGGTGAACAAATTAATTATAGTGCCTGCCTCCAAGGAGCTTACAGTTTAGTAGGCAGCAGTGGGTGGGAGCTTGTGTGGTCAAGAAAGCTTCCTCTGAGGTGTGATTTTTTATCATTATGTTTTGGCCTTCCCTAGTGGCATGTGGTATCTTAGCTCCCTGACCAAGGACTGAACCAGCGCCCCCTTCAGTAGAAGTACAGTCTTAACCACTGGACCACCAGGGAAGCCCCGAGGTGTGATTTTTTAATGAATGAATTTATTTATTTTTTTAATTGAAGTCGGACACAACTGAGCAACTGAACTGAACTGATAATTGTTCTACAATACTGTGTTGATTTTTGCCAAACATCAACATGAATCAGCCACTGCTAAGTTGCTACTAAGTCGCTTCAGTCGTGTCTGACTCTGTGCGACCCCATAGACGGCAGCCTACCAGGCTCCCCGTCCCTCGGATTCTCCAGGCAAGAACACTGGAGTGGGTTGCCATTTCCTTCTCCACAGGTATTCCTAATCAGCCACAGGTATTCCTATATCCCCTCCCTCTTAAACCTCCCTCCCACCTCCCTCCCCATCCCACCCCTCTAGGTTGTTGCAGAGCCCTGGTTTGAGTTCCCGGAGTCACACAGCATATTCCCACTGGCTATCTGTTTCACATAAGGTAATGTCTATGTTTCCATGTTACTGTCTCCATAATCCCACCCTCTCCTCCCCTTCCCTGCGTCCCCACCTCCTTGCCATGTCCATAAGTTTGTTCTCTACTGTCTGTGTCCTGAGGTGTGATTTTAAAGTGGATATCTGAAATACGAGGAGTCAGCCCCATTAGGGATTGGGGTAGGTACAAAGAACTTTCTAGAATAAGGGAATAAAGGGAATAGTTAGGACATAGCTGGGTGGCATCATCAACACAATGGACAGGAGTTTGAGCAAACTCCGGGATATAGAGAAGGACAGGGAAGCCTGGCGTGCTGCCATCCACGAGGTTGCGCAGGGTAAGACATGACTTAGCAGCTGAACAACAGGAGCTCTAAAGTGGTGAGCATGGAGTACTGGAAGGACTGAGAGAAAGCCAGTGTACTTGAGCTGGAGGATTCTAGGGGAGAAATACTGGAGAGGGAGACCTGGGCCACAGTGGGCAGCCTTGCAGGCCGTGATAAAGAGTCTGGATTTTCTCCTAAATGCAATGGAACAGCGTGACGGCCTTTTAAACAGAGAAGTGACAAAATCCAATTTACATTTTAAAAAGGTCACTCAGGCAGCCCGATTGGAAGAGGGCAAGAGGGGAGCCAGGGAGGCAGTCATCCAGGTGAGATGATGGAGGCCTACGAAACGCCAGTCTAAGTGCCTCAGAGGCACTGAAAGGCACCTGCTTCCCACGGTGTCACTGGGGCCACCGCTCTTCAAAGTGCCCCAGCAGCTTCTAAGGTAGCTGGTCTATGGCCTGTGTTTCTGACTGATGACAAATGCCACAAGTCCATCAGTTCACATCCGGAGAATCTCTAATTGTTTCAGCCGTGCAAACGCTCCCCCTTGTTCTGTCCTGATAAGCAAGGTTTACAGCTAACCCACCCTGGTGAGGGTGTGCGTCAGGTGTATTCAACAAGCCTATTCCTCTCACCCCCCTCTCCCCATGCATCCTCATTTCACACAGGACACCCACCACCCCAGGGTGCCTATTGGTGAGGAGCTACAGCAATATCACCACCCCCACGCCCCCATCCCTACCCCAGAGCCAGCATCTTGGGACACGTTACATTCCAAGTGCCAGCCCATCTGGTTGACCAGATTTACTGCCTGGGTGAAGCTGTCTTTCCTGACCAAGTTGGCTGTTGTTACTAGCAAATACCAGGTCCTTTGCTGTCATTAAATTAGTTGTGAATAAAATGGAACCAGAGTAACTAAAGCCTACAGTCCTCAGAGGCTAGAGAAAACCTGTCAATAGTAATTATTCCCCAGGATTGTCATTACAAAGGTATTTAGCTCTGTCGGCTCAGCTTCCCTCCAACTTTCTCAGGGTTCACAGACTGTATTTTCACAGTAACTGCCAGCACATTTCTGACCAAAAAAGCTAGTCTGCATATCAATATGTGTGTGTGTGTGTGTGTCAGGGGGCAAGCACTGAACGAACCCTGGGGGAAGAGATCTCATCACTGATCCCCTGCCTTCCCATCAAATCTGCTTCCCCCAGGTCTCCTGCCTCTCCCAGCACCATCTATCCACTCCTGTCTGGTAGTCGGCCTCGACCCTCTCCCTCCCTCTCTCTACCTATTATCACTCACTGACTCCCCAGATCATTTATTCCCTCTGCCCACTACTACCTTAGCCCAGGACACGTACACAGCAACCTCTTGGGTCTCCACATCCAGACTCCTCCCCTCCACTTTCTGCAGCTTTGTTCTTTCTTAAAAAATATTTATTTTATTTTGGACTTCCCTGTGAGTCAGTGGTAAAGAATCCACCTGCCAGTGCAGATGTGTGTTCGATCCCTGGTCCAGGAAGATCCCACATGCTGCAGGACAAATAAGCCCCTGGATCACAACTACGGAAGCCGGAACACTCTAGAGCCTGGGTTCCATGAGAAGAGAAGCCTCCACAATGAGAAGCCCTTGCGTCTCAACTAGAGAGTAGGCCCCTGCTTGCCACAACTAGAGAAAAGCCGATGCTGCACAGAAGACCCAGCACAGCCACATAAATAAATAAAATTCGAAAAAATACTCTGTTTTGTTTTTTTGGCTGGACAGGTCTCAGTTGCAGCATGCGGGATTTTTAGCTGCAGCTCACAAACTCTTAGTTGCAGGATATGGGACCTAGTTCCCCAACCAGGAACTGAACCCGGGCCCCCTGCATTGGAGGCATAAAGTCTTAGCCACTGAACCACCAGGGAAGTCCCTGCAGCCTTGTTCTTAACTCCTCAGACTCCTCCCTCCCTGCTCCTACCCCATCCTCTCTGCACCAGCCATCTTAATGGACTCTTAGCACCTCAAATAAGCTTTCTCTGAACTCTGGGCCTTCCCATTTACTAAGGAGATGGCAAACTAGGATCTTCAAGCCTTCCACCTGTTTTGTAAATAAAGTCTTGTTGGAACACATCCACACCCATACACTTATGTTTTGTCTACAATACACATAGCAACATATTTTTACCTACAACAGCAGAGTTGAGTAGTTGCAACAGAGACTGCATGACTTGCAAAGGCTTAAATATTTACTATCTGATCCTTTATAGAAAAACTCTGCTGCTGAGGGGAGTACGAGGGGGAACAGATACAGGTATATGTATGGCTGAGTCCCTTCCCTGTTTACTTGAGACTGTCGCGATGCTGTTGATCAGCTTTCCCCCAATACAAAATAAAAAGTTTGAAAAAAAAAAAAAAAGGACAGTTTTACTACCCTTGCCATACACTGTTCCTTCTGGCTGGAACTCTCATCCCATGTCCTTTTCCCATTTCTGTTCCTTCCTGCTCTTGACCTAGATAACAGCTAATTTATCCTTTAGCTCTAAGCCTAGAAATAGCTTCCTCCAGAAAGTCCTCCACGACCACATCCCATCCCCTGGAAACATTTCCCTAGCACTCTATTATTTTACAACAACAATTACAATGGCCTACTAGTCTCTCCCTTTAGACTATGAGCTCCTTAAGTACAAAGATTTGAGGGCCCTGGGGCAAGAGTATAAATTCCCATGTATCATTTGTCTAAATATTAAGCATTATAAACTACAAGCTAGCAAACAGTTAAATAAAAAACCTTTAAACTCTTGTTACCCTGACAAGTATTCCTTCATATATTGTTTTGATCTGATTAAAAGCTGGCAAAATTTTAAAGACAATTATGAGTGAATGAGTATTCCACTGATGGACCAATGTTTACCTGAGTAAAGAAAATGACACACAATTTAGGAACTACTGTATTATTTTATAAATTTATTTTTGTTTTCATTTTGGCCAAACCACGTTACATTATTATAATCTAGGTTTTCACATAATGTGTGTTCAATTGCTTGTAATAAAGGATTAAAAGTAAAATTGTATTAAAAATACAAAAAGTTTAGATTACTTACACCCAAAATGTAACGTAAAAATAAGGAAAACACGATTTTATATATGCTATTTTTCTTCTAAGTTATTCAAAACCATGCATTAAAAAGGCAAAATAAGGGAATTCCCTGGCAGTCCAGTGGTTAGGACACTGTTTTTTCACTGCTGAGGGCCCAGGTTTGATCCCTGGTAGGGGAACTAAGATCCCATACCACGCACAGCACAGAGCAGCCAAAAAAAAAAAGCAAAATAAAACATATAACGAATGGCAAAATTTTACATTGAAATTGTTTAAAGTTAAATGTTTAATTTGTAAAGATTTAATGAAATCTTATTAAATAGATACATAAATAAAAGGATTTCAATTCTAGTGTGCAAAGCCTATTAATTGACAGTGTAAAGAATTGGCATCACTCTTCGTATAGTATATCTAGACCTACATATGCACAAATATAATACAAATGGTTTAATACAGTTATTATCATATGATTTCATAAGTACTCTGAGAGCCACAAATTGGAAAGGTACTAAGAGAAGAAATTGGACCCTCAGCCCCACTGCAAAATCATACGTGGTTTTGCACCAATCTATTGCTGAAAGGAAGGTTTGACCACATATTTAATTTGCCTTGATCTTACCTGGGACTTCCCTAGTGGCTCAGACGGTAAAGTGTCTGCCTGCAATGTAGGAGACCCAGGTTCAATCCCTGGGTTGGGAAGATCCCCTGGAGAAGGAAATGGCAACCCACTGCAGTACTCTTGCCTGGAAAATTCCATGGATGGAGGAGCCTGGTGGGCTACAGTCCATGGGGTAACAAAGAGTCGGACACAACTGAGCAACTTCACTGAGGCCTCCCACTGCTCAAATTCTCCCTGTGTGCCAAAGAAGTGTTTTTCTCCAACATCAGCAGTGGCGCAATCCACAAACCTCTGTGATATTGGCAAAGTCATCTAGAAGTTTGAGGACATACTGTCAGGGATGTAGTGAATCATCTCCCTGGGATCTGAATGAGCTGCAAAGAAGCATTGCTTAGAGTTATAGCTCATCCTCTGCCAATGCTCAGCATGAGAGTGCAAGTGACAGAAACACCACGTCTTCCTCCATAACTTTGTGTCTGTGTATATTGGTAACATGCATGACTTTCTAAGGTGAGGAGCCTTGCTGGAGTATAAGGGCAATATGGTTCTCTTGTCTATGATTGTGTTCCTACTGCTTACTATAGAGTCTGGCACATAGTAGCTGCTCAGGAAATGCCAGCTTGGTTACACTGTGAAGGATTTCTATTATTTTGGACCAGTGAGACACTAATATATAAATGACTGGTCTCTGGCCTCTACACCACTATTAGGGTATATCATCTACTACAGGGGTCAGCAAAGCTTTTCTGTAATGGGTCAAATAGTAAATAGTTTAGGCTTTGTAGGCTACTATTGTCTTTGTTGTAAACACTCATAGTGCAAAAACAGCCATCAGTTTAGTTCAGTTCAGTCACTCAGTCGTGTCCGACTCTTTGCAACCCCATGAATCGCAGCACGCCAGGCCTCCCTGTCCATCACCAACTCCTAGAGTTCACTCAAACTCATGTCCGTCGAGTCAGTGATGCCATCCAGCCATCTCATCCTCGGTCGTCCCCTTCTCCTCCTGCTCCCAATCCCTCCCAGCATCAGGGTCTTTTCCAATGAGTCAGCTCTTCACATGAGGTGGCCAAAGTATTGGAGCTTCAGCTTTAGCATCAGTCCTACCAATGAACACCCAGGACTGATCTCCTTTAGGATGGACTGGTTGGATCTCCTTGCAGTCCAAGGGACTCTCAAGAGTCTTCTCCAATAACACAGTTCAAAAGCATCAATTCTTTGGTGCTCAGCT
>SJYX01022749.1:114732-128961 GCA_006410675.1 Oreotragus oreotragus
ACAATACGGAGCTAAGCTCCCTATGCTATACAGCAGGGTTTTTTTCTCTTATAAGCCCACCAGTCCTAGGGCTCTAGTCTTATGACCTCATTTAACCTTAATACCTCCTGAAAGGTTTTCTCTCCAAATACAGTCACATTGCAGGTTAGCGCTTCAATATATGAATTTGTTGGGTGGGGGCGGGGGGTTGGTGTGGGAGAGACAGGGTTCAGTCCTGTGATATTGTGATTTACAATAAGAAATATATATTTGGTCTTTGTCCACTGTTTCTAGCAGGTAGTTCCTAAAACCCTTGTGAAGAACCATAGGGTAATCTTTTGTTACACTATCTAGCTTTGTGCTCAGTTCTGGAAATAGCTTTAGGCTAAAGCAGAAAGGTGAAATGGGTGTCTTTTGTTATTCATAACAAGCCCCTGTCAACCTCACTAAGTTAATGCTAATGAGGTAAGTTTTGGAATGCTCCAGAGGATGGGGGCTGGCTGCCAGGGGAACCAACCAGTTTTAGAGGTGTGGAGCCTATAGTTCCACATCCCAGGCCCCCACCCCCATCCCTGGGGAGCAGGGAACTCCTGAGATTGAGTCCAGTTGCTAGGGGAACCACGGACTGAAGCCATTTGCCCTGGTCAGCTAGTAGCCACTTGCGTGAGTTGTCTTACAACAGGAAGTCTTGGAAAGGAATGTGAAAAGAAGAAGCTACCACCTATGGAAAGAATTCAGGAAAGGTCAAAAGGAGAAAGGAGATTGATGCCAATCCATATGTCCTACCAACCTCCCAGAATCCTCCTCTCTGGAATCCGTCTCGTCTGAGCGATGCATGCATCACCAGGAAGGACCTTGGGCCAGAGCAATTGGCCAGAGACAACCCGGAAACTAACCCCATCACCGTGAAGCCTGAGAGCAAGCCACAGGGCAGAGCAGTCCTCCTGGGCTCGCTTACCCTGCTGCCCTCCTCCCAGGTGCCTCTTCCCAGCAAAGTCTCTCGCTTTGTCAGCACTTGTGTCTCCTTGGACGTTTCATTTCTGAGTGTTAGACAAGAGCCCACTTTTGGGTCCTGAAAGGGGTCCCCCTTCCTGCAACACACTCACCGATGACCTATAATCAAATTGTAGCTATGTAATGAGCCTCCTATAAAACCCCAAAAGGAAAGGATTTGGAGAGCTTCCAGGCTGATGAACAAGTAGGCACCCATGTGCTGGGAAATTGGCGCATCCGAAACACGACTGCGACAGAAGCTCCTGTACTCAGGACCCTCCTAGACCCTTCCCTATGTATGTCTTCATCTGGTTATTCATATCCATTAATGTCCTTTGAATGTCTTGAGAAATCTGTATGCAGGTCAGGAAGCAACAGTTAGAACTGCACATGGAACAACAGACTGGTTCCAAATAGGAAAAGGAGTACGTCAAGGCTGTAAATTGTCTCCCTGCCTATTTAACTTATATGCAGAGTACATCATGAGGAATGCTGGACTGGAAGAAACACAAGCTGGAATCAAGATTGCCAGGAGAAATATCAATAACCTCAGATATGCTGATGACACCACCCTTATGGCAGAAAGTGAGGAGGAGCTAAAAAGCCTTTTGATGAAAGTGAAGGAGGAGAGCGAAAAAGTTGGCTTAAAGCTCAACATTCAGAAAACGAAGATCATGGCATCCAGTCCCATCACTTCATGGGAAATAGATGGGGAAACAGTGGAAACAGTGTCAGACTTTATTTTTTTGGGCTCCAAAATCACTGCAGATGGTGAGTGCAGCCATGAAATTAAAAGACACTTACTCCTTGGAAGCAAAGTTATGACCAGCCTGGATAGTATATTCAAAAGCAGAGACATTACTTTGCCGACTAAGGTGTGCCTAGTCAAGGCTATGGTCTTTCCTGTGGTCATGTATGGATGTGAAAGTTGGACTGTGAAGAAAGCTGAGCGCCGAAGAATCGATGCTTTTGAACTGTGGTGTTGGAGAAGACTCTTGAGAGTCCCTTGGACTGCAAGGAGATCCAACCAGTCCATTCTGAAGGAGATCAACCCTGGGATTTCTTTGGAAGGAATGATGCTAAAGCTGAAACTCCAGTACTTTGGCCACCTTATGCGAAGAGTTGACTCATTGGAAAAGACTCTGATGCTGGGAGGGATTGGGGGCAGGAGGAGAAGGGGATGACCGAGGATGAGATGGCTGGATGGCATCACGGACTCGATGGATGTGAATCTGAGTGAACTCCGGGAGATGGTGATGGATAGGGAGGCCTGGCGTGCTGCGATTCATGGGGTCGCAAAGAGTTGGACACGACTGAGTGACTGAACTGACTGAACTGAATGTCCTTTGTAATAAACTGGTCATCTAGTAAGTAAACTTGTTTCCTGACTTCTGTGAGGCAAGCTAGCAAAGTAATCAAATGGGAGGAGGGGAGCCTGGGAAGCTCAGATTTAGAGCCGGTCTGACAGAAGCACAGGTGAGAACCTGAGCTTGCCCTTGGTGCCTGATGTAGGGGAGGCAGGCTTGTAGGACTAAGCCTGCACCCCTCGGTGTCTGCCACTGTCTCCAGTGTCAGAGTTTAACTTAACTCTGTAGAGTAGAACACTCAGCTGGTATCACAGAATTGTTTGCAGTATGGAAAATCTACACATTTGGTTTCAGAATTGATGTAGTAGCGAATCAGAATTAGAGGAGACACATGGGAGGTGTGTCTTCTCTAAATTCTTAAACACCAGATTCTTGGATTAATTGATTTTAGGTGAGGCCCAGGTACCCAGAAAAATCTGATGCTCAACACAGTTGAGAAGCTGCTTCGATTGGATATCCTGGTTCGAGTCTTATTCTTCCAGCTCTGTCATTCCTCCAGGACAAATCCAATTAAAAGCTCATCATTTCTGCACTTGAGCTCTTCTTTGACCCAGTCTCCACTTCAAGGTAAGGAGAAGTGGACAGTATGTGGAAGGTAAGGAATTAGAGGAAGGAGATTTCAGGGTTTCTGCTTGGACCGTTGACAGGGCCATTCACTTGGTGGGAGCCATAAGGGGCAGGTCTATAGGAGAAGCTGATGTGTTTGGCTTTCCCATGCTGACTTTGAGAATCCAATGAGACAGTCCTATGTTGCTGTCAATAAACAAGTCTGGAACTGAGATGAAAGGTCTTGGCTAGAGACAAAAGATTTAGTCTTTAATCAGCCAAGAGTCGCAAATTACACGCATGTAGTGATTGAATGAGGGCAGAGTCTCAGAAAAGGAAACATGGAGAATTCTAACACTTGAGAGGGGTAATCTCATTTCCAATGAACAAGAGGAGCAAGGACCCATTTGAGTTAGTTGGGAAACAAAGTATAAAGGACAGAGTAAGAAGGAAGAGAACAAGTCAACTAAGTTACAACCAAGAAGCTAAACTTAACAACATCTGAAGCATCTCCTGGATCTGACAATTAGCAGGCATTGGCAAACTTGGTGAGATATGGTGGGGCCTATGGATACCCTCGGTTTGTCCCTGCTCTGAGCCCTGGGGGGTTGACCTGTATGGGCAGCATCAGTGGATTTCCTGGCCCCACGGTTTCAGGCTGGGCTTGGACAAAGGAAAGTATTGACAGGAAATCAGAGGGAGAGAAGAGAGGAAGGTGGAGGTCCATAATCTCTCCAGTTCCAGTTTGAGGAGGGTCACCAGAAACTGGCCACACTCTTTGATAAAGATCACCACTCCTGTTGGGTGGTCCTCTCCAAGCTCTGCTCCTATAAAGGCTCCTTTACCTTTTCCTTCAGGACAGTGACAGCTTCCTTCTGTTACCAGCCCCTGGGGTGCCATGCTTGGCTTCCCTGTATCCTGTCAGCATCTTTGTAAATAATCCTTATATAACCCCCACAATGTTAACCAGTTTGAGTGTGCCCTTTGTTTCCTGCTGGGATCCTGATGGATGCAAGACACAATCCAGACTGTAGCTGGTTGGGGAATGAGTGGGAGATTAGGAATTAAGAGATTATTATTTTGAGAAGGATCATAGAAAAGTACAGATAATATAAAACTACATTTACTACCAGAATGAAAAAAAAAAGAGGATACTGGATCATTTTGATTCATATTTTTAGAAAAGAAAAAGTAAAAATGAAGTTTATTGTTTTACATATCTCTTAACAGAGACCACTGCTCTCATGAATTAGTTATGAACTCTTATAGCTCCCCCCTTAAAAAAAAATACTTTTAGTATGTGTTTTAGAATTTACCTAAATGCTGCCACATTGTATGTGTGGCTCAGCAGCTCCTTTATTTTTTCAAGAGTACATTTTTGAAAAAAAAAAAAAAATACATTTTTGAAAACTATCCATGTTGACATTTATAGAGTTGGGCCATTTAAATTATTTTTTTTGAGTATAGTTGATATACAATGTTGTGTTAGTACAGCAAAGTGAATCTGTTATACATATATGTCTATTTCATAAATAAGCTCATTTACGTCACATTTTAGATTCCACTCCATAGTATTTTATCTTTTATCGATTTGCTTCCTAATAATGGACTTTTGTGATTCCAGTTCTTCTATTATAAACAATACTGTAATGAACATCTTGGTACCTTTCTCCTGATATATGAGTTTTTCTCTGGGGTTTGTACATGGAAGAGGAATTGATGATGATCGAGTTTGTGCATCTCTAACTTTACTAAACATGACCAAATTGACACCCTTTCTAATTCCCTGAAAGTAGTTCTACAAAGTTCCATAAGCAGTGGATACAGATTGTTGTCTTTTCATGGCCAACATTTATGTTGTTAGAGTTTATGATTTTTTAAAACTCTGATGACTGTAAAATCACTACACAAAGTCCAGTATACACCTGTTGCTATTAAACATAAATATGCTTTTGGAGTAGAAAATGCATGCACACAACATAAACTTCAGAAAGGACAAGAGCATATATAGTAGAAAATAAATCTTCCCCCAAGCCCCATCCCTCAGCCATCTAACCCTCATCTAATTCTCTGTATTGTTTCCTGTGTGTTCTTCAGATATATGTAACTGCATAGAATGTATGAATTGGCCAAAAAGTTCATTCAGGTTTTCCCATAACATTGTGGAAAAACTCAAATGAACTTTTTGGCCAACCCAATATGTAATAAAACATTAAGACATTTCATTCCATTGCACTTCTTCTGTCTCAGTAGGTTCTACACATTTTACAAACTCAATGTTAATTATTTCATTTTTACCATGAGCCCTGTTTCTGTAGATCCCACAAGCATAGGTTTGGGTGATAACTTGAAGAGCTTCCATTCCCAATGTCAAGGGCCCATCAATTGCAACGGTCCCATCACAACTGCTTTAAGGGGCATGGGGAACATCTATTACTATATCAAGTGCTATTCTTCTAGAGTTTCCTAGAAGCTTGTGGAAGGTCCTATTATTATCTGTCATGGTACCATCAGGAAAACAGTCAGCACTCCAGGTATTTCAAATAGGAAGGGGTTTAATGCAGGGAATTAGAGGCTTTCATGACTTTGGGAAAGCTGCAGGAAAGATGGTGGTTAGAATCTCTTTCAGGAAGTCTAGAAGTACAGGGATCATAAGGAAGCTACTGCCATTATGACATTTACTGCCATCTCAGCTGCCTGTAAAGCAATGGGAGGATTTTCAGACCACCCACTCGAAAGCTGTAGACAAAATCCCAAGTCAGCCATTCCATCTGCTGCTGCACATACTTTTGCCCATAACTGCCTCTAGAAGGGGCTTCCCTGGTGGCTCAGATAGTAAAGAATCTGTCTGCAATGCAGGAGACCTGGGCTCAACCCCTGGGTTGAGAAGATTCCTTGGAGGAGGGCATGGCAACCCCCTCCCCTATTCTTGCCTGAAGAATCCCTACGGACCAAATCCCTATGGACCAAAGAGCCTGGCAAGCTACAGTCCATGGGGTCACAGACAGTCAGACGTGAATGACTGAGTAAGCACACAGCCTCTAGAAGACAGTGGCTTCTCCTCTTCCCTACCAGGTCTCATGCAAGTGCCTCTCATCAGGGGAGTCTAAGGCAACATGTTCTCCCATGGGAAAAGAAAGATACCGAAGAGCCACAAACAGCAACTGAAAGGATTTTCAACACGCCCGAAACTCAACTGAGTAATTTGTGGTGGGCGTCCCAGGTGGCACTAGTGGTAAACAATCCACCTGCCAATTCAGGAGATGCAAGAGTCAAGGGTTCAATCCCTGGGTCAGGAAGGTCCCCTGGAGTAGGAAATAACACCCTATTCCTGTATTCTTGACTGGAAAATTCCATGGACAGAGGAGCCTGGCTAGCTACAGTCCATGGGGCCCCAAAGAGTCAAAATCGACTGAGCACTCTCCCTCTATACATAGGTGATTTTGTAGAATTACATTCTGCCTCTATTAGAGGCAGACCCCATGAGAACTGGTTGGATAGTTATGATGTACTTCATAAATTTTATATAGGGTAACAGTAATTAAAACACATTATTGATTGGGGGATTTTTGCAGAAACTAAGTCCTGTGGCCAGCTCTTTGTTATGTAACATTGAAACATCTCTGGTCAATAATGCTGGGTAACAAAAGATGGATTAATACATCTCTGGTCATTAAGTTGTTAAGCATCTATTTTACAATCCAAGATCACCAAGTATGTGAGACAAACTTTGGGAAGAGTAACAGAAAAGGAAGGAAAAGACCGATTTCCTATTCTCAAGCAAGCAAGCTTTATTCTTTCAACAAACTTTGAGATCCTACTATATGTCCACATCAGAAACCCGAGGAAAGCAGAACTTGATATGGACTCGTACATATGAAATCAAGGGATAAAAATCTGAATATGAAACAAATTTATGGTTACCAAAGGGGAAAGGTGAAGGAGACAGACAAACTGGGAGTTTGAGATTGACATGTACACACGACTATATTTAAAATAGATAACTAACAAGGATCTACTGTATGGCACAGGAAACTGCTCAATATTCTATAATAACCTAAATGGGAAAAAAATTGAAAAAGAATAGATATATGTATATGTAATAACTGAATTGCTTCGCTGTTCACCTGAAACACTGTAAATCAACTATAGTCCAATAAGAAAAATAAAAATTAAAAAAAAATACTATTTCATAAAAGGTAAGTACAAATTTCAAGACAGATTGCTTATGGGGAGAGTGGGGATATAGGCAGTTTAAACTGGATAAAATGTCTATGTTTGTATATTTTACTTTTATTGTTCCCTCTGACTGAAATATTTCATAATAAAACAGACTAAGAGTGTCAGAAACCAATGTTGGGCTGTGCTCGATCTTGGATCAGAGAGTTTCTTGGGAACCAATCTTCGTGCGCTAATCAACTAGATCAAGAAAAGAAATTATACATGCTGCAATAAAAGATAAATTTAGTGTTGGCATAAAGTTTTCATTTTTAAATCAAGGTGTTCAACTTGAAATCTTTCTGGCTTTGGGAGAGAAGATAGAATAAAGCTAAAGTCCTACCTTTTTGTGATTCTACATCCAACAGAACACTCTACAGACCAAAAATGCAAGTTATAAAGGGATATGAGGTAGGGTGGTGAGCAGCACGAGATGGGATTTCGCACAGAAGAAGGAAAGGAAAAGAAAAGAAGGGGGGACAAGGGCAAGCATTCAAAATTCACTTACAGTTAGGGTTATATATATATATCAAATGCCCTGGAAAATTAAAAGACAGATATGTTCCCTGGCCTCAAGGGACCTAAGGCAGGATTTGCTCAAAGGCTCAGAGGTGCCTAGAAGGAGAATAAGTTTGCCATGTGCTTTACAAGAATAGTCTCATTTTTCAATTCACACACTAACCTCACAAGGCAAGCACTTCTGAGCTTATGTTTCAGGTAAGGAAACCAAGGCACAAAGAATTTTCATAACTTGCTCCCTTCCAGCAAGAACTAGAGCCAGGAGTTTATGTCGGCACCATTCTTCCTAGAATTTTTTTTTTTTTTTTGGCTGCACTGCACAGCATGTGGGATCTTAGTTCCCAGCACAGGGATTGAACACGCATCCCCTGTGTCGGAAGCACAGAGAATTTTTTTTATTAAGACTTATTTTTTTGGATGTAGACCATTTTTAAAGTCTTTGCATTTGTTACAATATTGCTTATATATTTTATGTTTTGGTCGTGAGGCATGTGGGATCTTAGTTCTCTCAGTCAGTTCAGTTGCTCAGTCGTGTCCGACTCTTTGTGACCCCATGAATCGCAGCACGCCAGGCCTCCTGTCCATCACCAACTCCCAGAATTTACTCAAACTCATGTCCATCGAGTTGGTGATGCCATCCAGCCATCTCATCCTCGGTCGTCCCCTTCTCCTCCTGCCCCCAGTCCCTCCCAGCATCAGGGTCTTTTCCAATGAGTCAACTCTTCGCATAAGGTGGCCAAAGTATTGGAGTTTCAGCTTTAGCATCATTCCTTCCAATGAACACCCAGGACTGATTTCCTTTAGGATGGACTGGTTGGATTTCCTTGCAGTCTACGGGACTCTCAAGAGTTTTCTCCAACACCACAACTCAAAAGCATCAATTCTTCGGCACTCAGCTTTCTTCACAGTCCAACTCTCACATCCATACATGACCACTGGAAAAACCATAGCCTTGACTAGACGGACCTTTGTTGGCAAAGTAATGTCTCTTCTTTTGAATATGCTATCTAGGTTGATCATAACCTTCCTTCCAAGGAGTAAGCGTCTTTTAATTTCATGGCTGCAATCACCATCAAACCTACATCTCCAGCATTGGAAGACAAAGTCTTAACCTCTGGACCGCCAGGGAAATCTGAATGTCAGCACTATTCTTAACTGATGCCCTCCCTAGGGCAGAAAGACTCTGCTGGGCAATGGAAGTGCTATCTCCTAGAATAATGTGTCTCTAGAAGGTGGAAGCATAACTCATTCATTTTGCAGTCCCCCTCTCCAGGTCCCACAGATACATTTTCTAACTCTGTATTATTTTTTAAAATCATTTTCTTTCTTCTCTTGCCTTTCCTAATTCCCTTTTCTACAAGCTTATCTTCTCTTTCTGTCCCGCTGCTCTCCCAGAAGCCTGAAATATATACATAACAAATGTAAGCTATGCTTTTTGTCTTTCCAAATTGTCCTCTCTCTTTGGGTCTATGCTTGGAGGAGATGGAAAAGGTGACCTCTTAGACTATAATTTTCCCCTCTGTCCAGCATCATTCCCATCAGCATAGTTTAGTACTCTCATCTAAAAATATATAGGCTTTCCCAGTGGCTCAGCAGTAAGGATTCTGTCTGCAATGCAGGAGATCCAAGAGACGTGGGTTTGGTCCCCAGGTCAGGAGGAGCCCCTAGAGGAGAGCTTGGCCACCCACTTCAGTATTCTTGCCTGGAGAATCCCATGGACAGAGGAACCTGGCGGGCTATGATCCATAGGTTCACAGAGTCAGACACAACTGAAATGATTGAGCATGAGAACTTAAAAAAGTATATATATACATATATACACAAGTATATATATATATATAAACTATTTTTAAGAAAATAGTCCTCGACCCCTCATGCTCCTGCAACTGTATTTCTCTATTCTCCACTCACAGTGCCACCTTATAAAGTTGTCTGTAGCTACTGTCTTCATTTCTCACCTTTTCATTCTCTCTTCAACCCACTTCATTGGCTCTTGTCTAACCTTCTATGCCGACATCTCCCAAATTTGTATTTCCTGCTCCAACCTTCTTAACCGGCTGTCTGTGTGCCTGCTCAGTCGTGTCCAACTCTTTGTGACCCCTGCCTACTTCACACCTAATTTGGATGTTTAGTTTCCAAATTAACATGCCCCCAAGGCAAAAACTCCTTTCCCCAGCCTGATCAATGCCTCTTCCAGCCTGAAGCCCCTCCTTATCTAGCAAAAAGCTCTAACAAGAGCCCAGAGATCCTGGGGGGATCATCCATTTTCTCCTTCCCCCACCTTGAACCCACCACCAAGAGCTATCTGCTCTACCTCAAACACATCCCAAACCTATCTGCTTTGCTTCATTTTGATACTGATCCAAGCCATCACTATCTCTTACTGAAATTGCTATAGACAGTTTATATAATCCATCTCCATGTGATAACCAAAGTAATATTTTTATACTCAAGTAATATCACTCCTCTGCTCAAAACCCTTCAATGTCATTCCATCACGGTTAGTATAAATTCTGGCTTTCGCGGCTCTGTATTGCTAGGTTTCTGGTCCTCCCTCTGACCAGATCACTGCTGCTGCTGCTCCCCAAGCCCTGGCCACACTCACTATCTTTCTGTTCCTTGTGCAGGTTAAGGTTTGGAACTTCTGTATTATTTGCTCCCTCTCCCTAGATTATCAACTCCCTTGATCTTCCAATGCTGACTTCTTCCAATACTCAGGTCTCAATTCAAAGGTCACTTTGTGCGGACTTCCTTGGTGGTCCAGTGGTTAAGAATCTACTGCCAATGCAGGGGACACAAGTTCACTCCCTAGTCTGGGAGGATCCCATACGCTGAGGGGCAACCAAAAACGAGAGGCCACAACAATGGAAAGCCAGGGCACTGCAACAAAGAGTAGCCCTCACTCATGGCAACTAGAGAGAGGCTGTACACAGCAACGAAGACCCAGCAGAGCCAAAACTAAACTAATTAAAACAACAACAACAAACAAATGTCACCTTCTCTGAGTGGCCTTCCCATATGACTCAATTTTAAACATTCACTCATCTGCTATCACCCTATCCTAAATTATTTGACATTAGCACTTACTGGGGCTTCCCACTTACTGGAGTAGCCATCATGGTCAACAAGAGTCCGAAATGCAGTGCTTGGATGCAATCTCAAAAACGACAGAATGATCTCTGTTCGTTTCCAAGGCAAACCATTCAATATCACAGTTATCCAAGTCTATGTCCCAACCAGTAATGCTGAAGAAGCTGAAGTTGAATGGTTTTATGAAGACCTACAAGACCTTTTAGAACTAACACCCAAAAAAGATGTCCTTTTCATTATAGGGGACTGGAATGCTAAAGTAGGAAGTCAAGAAACACCTGGAGTAACAGGCAAATTTGGCCTTGGAACATGGAATGAAGCAGGGCAAAGACTAATAGAGTTTTGCCAAGAAAATGCACTGGTCATAGCAAACATCCTCTTCCAGCAACACAAGAGAAGACTCTACACATGGACATCACCAGATGGTCAACACCGAAATCAGATTGATTATATTCTTTGCAGCCAAAGATGGAGAAGCTCTATACAGTCAACAAAAACAAGACCAGGAGCTGACTGTGGCTCAGATCATGAACTCCTTATTTCCAAATTCAGACTTAAATTGAAGAAAGTAGGGAAAAGCGCTAGATCATTCAGGTATGACCTAAATCAAATCCCTTATGATTATACAGTGGAAGTGAGAAATAGATTTAAGGGCCTAGATCTGATAGANCACAAGAGAAGACTCTACACATGGACATCACCAGATGGTCAACACCGAAATCAGATTGATTATATTCTTTGCAGCCAAAGATGGAGAAGCTCTATACAGTCAACAAAAACAAGACCAGGAGCTGACTGTGGCTCAGATCATGAACTCCTTATTTCCAAATTCAGACTTAAATTGAAGAAACTAGGGAAAACCGCTAGATCATTCAGGTATGACCTGGATCAAATCCCTTATGATTATACAGTGGAAGTGAGAAATATATTTAAGGGCCTAGATCTGATAGAAAGAGTTCCTGATGAACTATGGAATGAGGTTCGTGACACTGTACAGGAGACAGGGATCAAAACCATCCCCATGGAAAAGAAATGCAAAAAAGCAAAATGGCTGTCTGGAGAAGCCTTACAAATAGCATTGAAAAGAAGAGAGGCAAAAAGCAAAGGAGAAAAGGAAAGATATAAGCATCTGAATGCAGAGTTCCAAAGAATAGGAAGAAGAGATAAGATTGCCTTCTTCAGCAATCAATGCAAAGATATAGAGGAAAGCAGCAGAATGGAAAAGACTAGAGATCTCTTCAAGAATGACTGAACAGAACTGAATATATTTTGAAGTGTAAAATAGAATGAATTAGTGATCTTTTTTCTTAGCACAAATGATAATAAGCTTTTAACTTGACTTTCTGTCATGTTCTTTTCTGTAGTTTTCCTAAAATTAGGATAAGTTAAGTGAAGACAAAGGAGAAGGTAGTGGCAGAGTTTGAGATGGTTGGATGGTCCATTGGACCAGCTCTATGGACATGAGTTTGAGCAAATTCTGGTCAACTGGGAAGGATAGGAGAGCCTGTCATGCTACAGTCCATGGGGTTATAAGAATTAAACACAAGTTAGCAACTGAACAACAGCAACAGTGTATTCTAATCCATTTAAGATTTGTGCATCTGATTTTGTGGATTTTTGTGACTAACCTTCAAAATATCATTCCTATAACAGAAGCTGATTAATAGCAACAGCAAATTTAAGGCATATTATTTTATACTTTCAGTGATCTTAGTCCTTGCACTTAAAAAAAATAAAAAGCTCCATATCAATAAATACTATTGAGAGGACTTTGCAATGTAACCAAAATATAAACAATGTTTTTTTACTTCACCATTCTCTTGTCTGGGTGGCATAGTATAGATGATGAGTCATAAAAAAAATTGAGACTCAAAGCAATTATTTTCCAAACTACTTGGTACTGAAAAAAATGTAGTCATTTGGAAGTATTTAAGTCTCTGAACCAAATGCACTTACTATTATATAAAATGCCAGAGTCAAATACATAATAGTTATCCCTGAATTTCAAGGACAAGTCATTTAGCTACAGTAATTTTTAAGTCCTTGAGCATTTATTGTAAAGCATACTAAAAATGGGAATATGCAACTGACTATATATCCCCCAACAACACATTGATTTTCAGCTATTTCAGTAATGGAATAGATCTTAGTGTAGGACTGCTCTGTGATAGAAACAATCATTCTAAGTGAGGTTTGGATTTAAAGCTATGTCAAGTTGTGAGGAAATTACTAAGTACTTCTGCTAAAAAGTTTCTTTTTTAATCTGTTGCAACTTTGTTTACAATATTCCAAGGGTATTTTATTCCAAAGGTCTTTCATCATAAAATATTTTCAGTGTAACATTTATTATTATGTGACAATTCAAGCAGGTAATACATAAGGAAGAATTTACAATTCATCAGAGTCAAATGTGAAGTTGTCTTTCTTAGAAAGTAACACCTAATACATGACTAAGGCTCCAAATAATACAATAGTACTCTTGCTGCTGCTGCTGCTAAGTCACTTCAGTCATGTCTGACTCTGTGCGACCCCAAAGATGACAGCCCACCAGGCTCCCCCATCCCTGGGATTCTCTAGGCAAGATTACTGGAGTGGGTTGACATTTCCTTCTGCAATGCATGAAAGTGAAAAGTCAAAGTGAAGTCACTCATTCGTGTCTGACTCTTAGCAACCCGATGGACTGCAGCCTACCAGGCTCCTCTGTGCATGGGATTTTCCAGGCAAGAATAATGGAGTGGGGTGCCATTTTACTGTTACATGTAGATAAAACATGTCCTTACAACAAGACAAAACTAAACAAAATTGGTAGATGCAGCATGTTCTTTTCTTTTTTTTTTTTTGCTGTCTCGCATACAAGGATATCATTACATCTTTCTAAATTCCATATATATGTGTTAGTATACTGTATTGGTGTTTTTCTTTCTGGCTTACTTCACTTTGTATAATTAGCTCCAGTTTCATCCACCTCATTAGAACTGGTTCAAATGTATTCTTTTTCATGGCTGAGTAATACTCCATTATGTATATGTATCACAACTTTCTCATCCATTTGTCTGCTGATGGACATCTAGATTGCTTTCATGTCCTGGCTATTATAAACAGTGCTGCAATGAACATTGGGGTACACGTGTCTCTTTCTATTCTGGTTTCCTTGGTGTGTATGCCCAGCAGTGGGATTGCTGGGTCATAAGGCAGTTCTATTTGTAATTTTTTAAGGAATCTCTACCCTGTTCTCCATAGTGACTGTACTAGCTTGCATTCCCACCAACAGTGTAAGATGGTTCCCTTTTCTCCACACTCTCTCCAGCATTTATTGCTTGTAAACTTTTGTATCTCAGCCATTCTGACTGGTTTGAAATGGTACCTCATTGTGGTCTTAATTTGCATTTCTCTGATAATAAGTGATGTTGAGCATCTTTTCATGTGTTTGTTAGCCATCCGTATGTCTTCTTTGGAGAAGTGTCTAGTTCTTTGGCCCATTTTTTGATTGGGTCATTTATTTTTCTGAAATTGAGCT
>SJYX01022749.1:130761-151129 GCA_006410675.1 Oreotragus oreotragus
CAAATTGTGAAATTATTTGTTCTCGCTCTGTGAAAAATACCGCTGGTAGCCTGATAGGGATTGCATTGAATCTGTAGATTGCTTTGGGTAGTATACTCATTTTCACTATATTGATTCTTCAGATCCGTGAACATGGTATATTTCTCCATCTATTAGTGTCCTCTTTAAGAAACACAAGCTGGAATCAAGATTGCCGGGAGAAATACAATAACCTCAGATATGCAGATAACACCACGCTTATGGCAGAAAGTGAAGAGGAACTAAAAAGCCTCTTGATGAAAGTGAAAGAGGAGAGTGAAAAAGATGGCTTAAAACTCAACATTCAGAAAACGAAGTTCATGGCATCCAGTCCCATCACTTCATGGGAAATAGATGGGGAAACAGTGGAAACAGTGTCAGACTTTATTTTGGGGGACTCCAAAATCACTGCAAATGGTGATTACAGCCATGAAATTAAAAGATGCTTACCCCTTGGAAGGAAAGCTATGATCAAATTAGATCACATATTCAAAAGCAGAGACATTACTTTGCTGACTAAGGTCCATCTAGTCAAAGCTATGGTTCTTCCAGTAGTCATATGTGGATGTGAGAGTTGGACTGTGAAGAAGGCTGAGCACCAAAGAATTGATGCTTTTGAACTGTGGTGTTGGAGAAGACTCTTGAGAGTCCCTTGGACTGCAAGGAGAGCCAACCAGTCCATTCTGAAGAAGATCAGCCCTGGGTGCTCTTTGGAAGAAATGATGCTAAAGCTGAAACTCCAGTACTTTGGCTACCTCATGCGATGGGTTGACTCATTGGAAAAAACTTTGATGCTGGGAGGGATTGGGGGCAGGAGGAGAAGGGGACGACCGAGGATGAGATGGCTGGATGGCATCACTGACTCGATGGACGTGAATCTAAGTGAACTCTGAGAGTTGGTGATGGACAGGGAGGCCTGGCATGATGCGATTCATGGGGTTGCAAAGAGTTCAACATGACTGAGTGACTGAACTGAACTTGATTTCTTTCATCAGTGTTTTATAATTTTCTGTATATAGGTCTTTAGTTTCTTTAGGTAAATATTTTCCTAAGTATTTTATTCTTTTTGACCTTAAGGACCTTAAACATGTCCTTAAAATAAGACAAAACTAAACAAAATTGATAGATACAGCATGTTCTTAAAAACAACATGAAACAAAACCAAATTGGTAGGACTCTAAAAGGGCAGATACTTTAAAAAGGATGAGTGTCAGCTCCAATGCCATGTGAAAAAACCTTGCACCGAGAAAACTAGAGGAGTCTACGTGCCCTGAAAGAATCTTGTTTCATGAACCCCATTGGATTCACACAGCAAAGGTCAACTAGAAGTGTTTATAGTGATTCAGACTGGAGAGGGGAATATAGCTCTTTGGATGGGACAAGTATACACATCCTAATCTTTCCTTTATTCCACCACAAGATCTCTTTTTAATCTGAACATTCATTGGAAGGACTGATGCTAAGGCTGAAATGCCAATACTTTAGCCACGTGATGTGAAGAACTGACTCACTGGAAAAGACCCTGATACTGGGAAAGATTGAAAGCAGGAGGAGAAGGGGATGACAGAGGATGAGATAGTTGGATGGCATCACCGACTTGATGGACATGAGTTTGAGCAACCTCCAGGAGTTGGTGATGTACAAGGAAGCCTGGAAAGCTGCAATCCATGTAATCACAAAGAGTCTGACACGACTGAGTGACTGAACTGAACTGAACTGTGATAGGTGTNCTGGGAAAGATTGAAAGCAGGAGGAGAAGGGGATGACAGAGGATGAGATAGTTGGATGGCATCACCGACTTGATGGACATGAGTTTGAGCAACCTCCAGGAGTTGGTGATGTACAAGGAAGCCTGGAAAGCTGCAATCCATGTAATCACAAAGAGTCTGACACGACTGAGTGACTGAACTGAACTGAACTGTGATAGGTGTAATGATCATTTGAAGGTAGAAGCTGATTAATTATATTTATTAAAAATATAATAATGTATATTCCAAATTCAGAGGAAATCACTACAAACTTTATAAGAGATATATAAGTAATAAATCAATACTGGAAGTAAAATGATACACTAAATAATGTTTGTTTAATGCAAAAAAGGTAGAGGAAGAGTATATAAAGATTAAGTTCAGTTCACTTCAGTTGCTCAGTTGTGTCCGACTCTTTGCGGCCTCATGAACCACAGGCCTCCCTGTCCATCACCAGCTCCCGGAGTTTACCCAAACTCATGTCCATCCAGTCGCTGATGCCATCCAACCATCTCATCTTCTGTCATCCCCTTCTCCTGCCTTTAATCTTTCTCAAATTGAGAAATCTTTTCAAATGAGTCAGTTCTTCACATCAGGTGGCCGAAATATTAGTTTCAGCTTCAACATCAGTCTTTCCAATGAACAACCAGGACTGATTTCCTTTAGGGTGGACTGGTCTCTTTGCAGTCCAAGGGACTCCCAAGAGTCCTCTCCAACACCACAGTTCAAAAGCATCAATTCTTCTGTGATCAGCTTTCTTTATAGTCCAACTTTCACATACATACATGACCACTGCAAAAATCATAGCCTTGACTAGATGGATCTTTGTTGATAATGTAATGTCTCTGCTTTTTAATATGCTGTCTAGGTTGGTCATAACTTTCCTTTCAAAAAGTAAGCATCTTTTAATTTCATGGCTGCAATCACCATCTGCAGTGATTTTGGAGCCCAAAATAATAAAATCAGCCACTGTTTCCACTGTTTTCCCGTCTATTTGCCATGAAGTGATGGGACCAGATGCCATGACCTTAGTTTTCTGAACCTTGAGCTTTAAGCCAACTTTTTCACTCTCCACTTTCACTTTCATCAAGAGGCTTTTCATTTCCTCTTCACTTTCTGCCATAAGAGTGGTGTCATCTACATATCTGACATTACTGATATTTCTTCTGGCAATCTTGATTCCAGCTTGTGCTTCTTCCAGCCCAGCTTTTCTCATGATGTATTCTGCATACAAGTTAATAAGCAAGGTGACAATATCAGCCTTGACATACTCCTTTTCCTATTTGGAAACAGTCTGTTGTTCCATGTCCAGTTCTAACTGTTGCTTCTTGACCTGCATCCAGGTTTCTCAAGAGGCAGGTCGTGTGGTCAGGTATTTCCATCTCTTTCAGATTTTTCCATAGTTTACTGTGATCCACACAGTCAAAAACTTTGGCATAGTCAATAAAGCTGATATAGATGTTTTTCTGGAACTCTCTTGCTTTTTCTATAATCCAGCAATTGTTGGCAATTTGATCTCTGGTTCCTGTGCCTTTTCTAAAACCAGCTTGAACATCTGGAAGTTCATGGTTCATGTATTGCTGAAGCTTGGCTTGGAGAATTTTGAGCATTACTTTACTAGTGTGTCAGATAAGTGCAATTGTGTGGTAGTNGCCACTGCTGAGTTTTCCAAATTTTCTGGCATATTGGGTACAGCTCCTTCATAGCATCATCTTTTAGGATTTGAAATAGCTCACTTGGAATTCCATCACCTACATGAGCTCTGTTTGTACTGATGTTTACTAAGGCCCATTTAATTTCACATTCCAGGATGTCTGGCTCTATGTGAGTGATCACACCATCATGATTATCTGGGTCATGAAAATATTTTTTGTAGTGTTGTTCTGTGTAGTTTTGCCCTCTTCTTAATATCGTCTGCTTCTATTAGGTCCCTACAATTTCTGTCCTTTATTGAGCCTTTGTGTATTCTTGCCACCTCTTCTTAATATCTTCTGCTTCTGTTAGGTCCATAACATTTCTGTCCTTATTGAGCCTATCTTTGCATGAAATATTCCCCAGTATCTCTAATTTTCTTGAAGAAATCTCTAGTCTTTCCTATTATGAATAAAAAACATCTAGTAAGGTTTTGATCCAACTATATCTATAATGACACTGCATATGAATGGCTTAAGTATAAAATTTTTAAGACTAAAATTGTCAGATTGGATCAAATGTCAATATCTATTTCTACCTTGTATGTTAGAAATGCAGCTAATATATACTGTTAAAGATAAGCTAAAAGTGAAAATATGGAGAAAAAATTGCTTTGTAGATATCACCCAAAACCTGAAATAGCTTTATTAATACTGGAAAAAGCAGTCTTTGGAGAAAAGAATGCTATTATGAATAAAAATAGGACAGTGTATCTTCATTAATTGTCACCTCTCTAGTAAGGCATGATTATTGCAAATATATATATTTGTAACAGCAAAACATCAAAATAAATGAGGCAAAAAAGAATGTTAGTAAAAAATAGGCAGTTCAAAAATATATTTGGAGACAACAATAATTGTTTCCTAGTAACTGACAGAACAAGTAGTCAGAAAGTCACTTCAGCTCAGTTCAGTCACTCAGTCGTGTCTGACTCTTTGCAACCCCATGAATCACAGCATGCCAGGCCTCCCTGTCTATCACCAACTCCCGGAGTTCACTCAGACTCACGTCCATCGAGTCAGTGATGCCATTCAGCCATCTCATCCTCTGTCGTCCCCTTCTCCTACCCCCAATCCCTCACAACATCAGAGTCTTTTCCAATGAGTCAACTCTTTGCATGAGGTGGCCAAAGTACTGGAGTTTCAGCTTTAGCATCATTCCTTCCAAAGAAATCCCAGGACTGATCTTCAGAATGGACTGGTTGGATCTCGTTGCAGTCCAAGGGACTCTCAAGAGTCTTCTCCAACACGACAGTTCAAAAGCATCAATTCTTTGGCATTCAGTCTTCTTCATAGCCCAACTCTCACACCCATACATGACCACAGGAAAAACCATAGTCTGTCAAGGAGAGTATAAAAGACTTGAATGCTATCAACCAAATAGTCCTAATTGACATTTATAGAACAAATCTCCCAACAACAATAGAATACACCTTATTTTCAAAGACATAAAAATATTCAACAGGACAGACTAAATTAAGCCATTAAAAAATCTCAAACAATTTAAAAGAGTAGAAATCACAGCTACATTTTAGTAGCATAATAGAATTTAAGTCAAAGAAAAATGTATATAAACAATTCTCAAATATTTATGTATTAAACATCCTATTTCCAAATAATGCAGAGTTAAAGGGGAAGTTTAAAATAAGTTAGAAAATAGTCAGTATCAGATATAGTTAGTACATCAAAATATGTGGGATACAACTAAAGCAGTGTTTTCTGAGTATTTTATAGTATTAAATATTTATATTAGGAAAGAAGAAATGTCTCAGATCAATAATCTAATTTTTCGTCTTAAGAAAGTTGTAGAGAAGAGTAAAGTAAATTAAACCCAAAGGAAATAGAAAGAAAAAGTTCAATGCAAGTAATATTAAATTATTTGAAAAGTTCAATAAAATTGACAAACTTCTGGTTAACAGTCACCAAGAAAAAAGAAAGAACTTTCCATGAGAATGAAAAATTGCCAATATCAAGAATGGAAAATAAAAGGATTATTACTACTGACAACATCAGTTCTAAGAGGAATCCATTTTTTGGTAAATTGGCTTTAAGGATGGCCTGTAACCTCAGCATTATCAGAGAGTTGTATTTCAGAGTGGTAGATTTGGAGTTCTTAGTTAAATTCATTCCTGGATTTGGAGGAAAGTGAAGACAATTCTCATGATCACAACTTTGAAGACCTCCATGTTATACAAATCAAAGGAAGATTGTGTGTTCTAGATGACCAATGAATTCAATCTGTGATCTTTTATTAGATCTTGGATAGAGCTAACCAATAAAAACAACTAGAAAAATATTCAATGGCATATTTGGTGGAAATTGTTTCATTGAACATATGATACATAGTAAAGAACATTTTGTATATCAGGTTTAAATTTTCTATGTATGATAATTACATTGCAATTAGATAAATATCTTTTTTTTAAAGAAATGAAATATAAGCTAAAATATTTTTGTGAAATTTCAAAAACTTAGTTTTAAATAATTGATGAATACATAATTCAATAGATAGGTTGGAATGGCTATGTACACACTGCTAAATTTAAAATGGGTAACCAACAAGGGCTTATTGTGTAGCACGTGGAACTCTGCTCAATATCATGTCGCAGCTTGGATGGGAGGGGGAGTTGCTGGGAGGGATGAGTACATGTGTGTGTGTAGCTGAGTCCCTTTGCTTTCACTTGAAACTGTCATAGTAGTATTAATTGGATATACCCCAGTACAAAACAAGAAGTTCAAGAAAAATTTGTAATTCAAAATGTGCACTATTGTCAGTGTATATGTTTAGACAGATAGTGAAAAATAAAGGATTTCATATAGTAAACAGTGAAATTTGGAAAATCTAGGTAAAGAATATAAAAATGCAAACTTCTAATTTTTGAAGCTAGATGCTAAAGAATCTACCTGCAATATGGGAGATCTGGATTCAATTGCTGGGTCAGGAAGATCCCTTAGAGAAGGGATAGGCTATCCACTCCAGCTTTCTTGCCTGGAGACTTCCATGGACAGAGGAGCCTGGTGAGCTACAGCTGATGGTACAGTCAGGCATGATTGAGGGATTAACAGTTTTTCTTTCTTTCTTTCTTTCTTTCTTTTTTTTTAATGAAATCTGGAAAATCTAGATAAGGGATGTAAGAATGTAAACTTCTAATTTTTGAAGGTCACATATTTTTATACTCAAATTTGAGTTAAAATAACTATTGAATACAGTACATTCTTATAGTCAGCAGTTTTATAAATCCAACTCACTTCACAGTCCTTATAATTATTTTTGTCATTATACTGCTCAAGTGCCTTAGCCATTATGAATCTCAACCCTTCATATTCCACCTATCTCTCTCTCAGATTACAGGTGAAACTTTTAGTGATTGTGGTGCTACATGGTGTCCATATTCCTTTCAGTTGAGAATAAAATTCAGTTTGAAAATTCCACCCTGAAGATTAGCATTCTAAGTACAAACTAGTAGTTGAATTTTTTCAGAAATCTGAGCCTAAGGCAGAGAAATTATGTTCTATTCCAGGGAGCAGAAGTAAAAGATGAAGTGGCGGGAAAGAAGGAAGAGACAATACAAGTATAGGTTATTGAATTGCCTACCACTAAGTAAGATAAATTGCAGAATACTATGATTACTCTTGAGAATCCATAATATCTTCATTCAGGATCTTTCTATTAGAAGGGATAATAGAAATTAACTTATCCACAAATTCATGAAGCCTATTATTCAAAGTCAACCCCATGGGGCATTAACTCTCACATACTTCCAGACTGTACAAATGAACCTGCCAAAGAGGTCCTGAACAGCTCAGAGAAGTCCTCAGACAGGAAGTAGGAGGAACCTGGCTTGGGCATTTTGCAAAACACTGTCAAGTTGTGCACCTGTGAAGATCTTCATGGTTCAAGCAGAGTTAATGGTCAACCTGGGAACAGAAACAAGAGAAAGTGAGGGGAAAACATATGAAGGATGGAGCGTTGCATATATGTGTGTGTGTCGGGGAGGAAGGCATGTGGGTGGCAGAGACTGGATTTACGGAGTCCTTTGTAACATGCAACAGTGGATGCGATCAGTTGTCATTTCTGAGATTAGGCTGTAAAAAGACTGGCTTCCATCTTGGGTTTCTCTCATATTATTTTCGGTTTGATCACTACATTGTGACATGTAGTGAAACTGTCCTTGAGAAGTCTCACGTGTCTTGAGGGACTGAGACTTGCTAACAAGTACATGAATGCATTTGTTGTTGGGTTTATTCCCCTCTCCCCCACCTTGAGTCTAGGTGTGAATATAGCAACAGGTGGCCTACAGCTCGACTATAATTTCAGGATTGATCTCTAGACAGAGGCACTTAACTAAGTCACTCTGATTCCTCATTCCCAGAAACTAGTAGAAAATACATATTTATTGTTAAAGGCCATTAAATTGGGGGCTTACAAAACAGAGACATTACTTTGCCAACAAAGGTCTGTATAATCTAAAGTATGGTTTTTCCTGTAGTCATGTATGGATGTGAGAATTGGGCCATAAAGAAGGCTGAGCACTGAAGAACTGATGCTTTTGAACTGTGGTGTTGGAGAAGACTCTTGNTATTGTTAAAGGCCATTAAATTGGGGGCTTACAAAACAGAGACATTACTTTGCCAACAAAGGTCTGTATAATCTAAAGTATGGTTTTTCCTGTAGTCATGTATGGATGTGAGAATTGGGCCATAAAGAAGGCTGAGCACTGAAGAACTGATGCTTTTGAACTGTGGTGTTGGAGAAGACTCTTGAGAGTCCCTTTGACAGCAAGGAGATCACACCAGTCAATCTTAAAGGATATCAATCTTGAATATTCATTGGAAGAACTGATGCTGAAAGCTGAAGCTGAAGCTTCAATACATTGGTCACCTGATCCGAGGACTGACTCATTGGAAAAGACTCTGATGCTGGAAAAGATTGAAGGCAGGAGGAGAAGGAGAAGACAGAAGATGAGGTGGTTGGATAGCATCACTGAGTAGATGGACTTGAGTTTGAGCAAGCTTTGGGAGATGGTGATAGACAGGGAAGCCTGGCATGTTGCAGTCAATGGGGTTGCAAAGAGACACACTACTGAGCGACTGAACAACAACAACAAATTGGGAGAAGGCTATTTCTTATACAGCAGTAAATCGTATGCTCTTCTATCTCACCCCCCTTTATGGTCTGCGTCCCAGGCATCTTGTCCTAGGCTCTCAAGTGCATCCTGTTTCCCCTCATGTCTAGAGTTTTCAAATAGTGCCACCCAAGTGAAATAATAGTCTTTAATATTAATACTTCAAGTTAATTGCAGTTGTTCTCTAAAATCTGAACTGCTTATCGCATACCCCATGCCATACTTTAAAAATGTTCTCTATTTTCTTAATGGAAACTTTCACAATTTGGAATTATATTTTTGTATGATTATTTGGCAAATGTCTGAGTTTGCCAGTTGGACTGTAAGCTTACTGAGGCAAGGTTTCCCTTTTTTGTTTTTTAACTGTAGCATTCAACATAGTGCTTGACACAGTTCTTAATCAATATGTATTTTTCAATTGATGTATGATTATATGATTAAATGAGAGGTATCAGTGGTGCAAAATTTTAACTATTTATAGATATATTGCTTGGCAATCATAGTAATTAATAGTAATTAATAAAAATATAAGTAATGTGTTAAATTGGCAATCCAATTACATATCAAATTTAATTTTTCTAATAAAATTAATAAATAAGAAATATAGAAGGAAACAATTACTTGTTGCAATAGACAAAAAAAATTAAATTAACAGTCCAAAACTGTGGGTATTGGCAATTTGATCTCTGGTTCTTCTGCCTTTTTTAAAACCAGCTTGAACATCTAAAAGTTCACAATTCACATATTGCTGAAGCCTGGCTTGGAGAATTTTGAGCATTACTTTACTAGCGTGTGAGATGAGTGCCATTGTGCAGTCATTTGAGCATTCTTTGGTATTGCCTTTCTTTGGGATTGGAATGAAAACAGATCTTTTCCAGTCCTGTGGCCACTGCTGAGTTTCCCAAATTTGCTGGCATATTGAGTGCAGCGCTTTCACAGCATCATCTTTCAGTATTTGAAATAGCTCAACTGGAATTGCATCACTTCCACTAGCTTTGTTTGTAGTGATGCTTCCTAAGGCCCACTTGACTTCACATTCCAGGATGTCTGGCTCTAGATGAGTGATCACACCATCGACATTATCTTGGTTGTGAAGATCTTTTTCGTACAGTTCTTCTGTGTATTCTTGCCACCTCTCCTTAATATCTTTTGCTTCTGGTAGGTCCCTACCATATCTGTTCTTTATTGTGCCCACCTTTGCATGAAATGTTCCAACGGTATCTCTAATTATCTTGAAGAAATCTCTAGTCTTTCTCATTCTATTGTTTTCCCCTGTTTCTTTGCAATTCTTTTTCGTACAGTTCTTCTGTGTATTCTTGCCACCTCTCCTTAATATCTTTTGCTTCTGGTAGGTCCCTACCATATCTGTTCTTTATTGTGCCCACCTTTGCATGAAATGTTCCAACGGTATCTCTAATTATCTTGAAGAAATCTCTAGTCTTTCTCATTCTATTGTTTTCCCCTGTTTCTTTGCAATGATCACTGAGGAATGCTTTCTTATCTCTCCTTGCTATTCTTTGGAACTCTGCATTCAAATTGGTATATCTTTCCTTGTTATTATAGTTAACTCTTATAGCTAGCATTTCTGCTGCATTGTCAAATCTGATTAGCTATTTGTGTTAAGCACTTTTTTCTGAGTGGTAAATGAGTACATAGTGTCTTTGAAAAGTGTTTCTCATTAGAATTACCCCAGGATTCTTGTCAGGATTTAGTTTCTTGTGAATCCCATTAGGGTATTTGGAATTGAGGTCCTGGAACACATATTTTAAAAAGAAACCCAAGTGATTTTTCACCCACACTCAAGTTATAATTTGTAAAATTCACCGTATTAGCTTGTGAATTAAAGTTGCATTCTCTGTGGGATTTCTATTCTACACCCAATTTAAATCTAGGATATGTCTATTTCTAATTCATTTCAAGTCAATTAACTTTCTTTATTTACTAATAAAATTCACATTTACTTTATTAGTGTATTTTTCTTACTTAATTTAAGAAAACCACTTTTAATATGAATACATTAATCAAAGCTTTCATTTTAATTAATGATACACTGAATTCCAGAAAATTGGTATGTGATTTTATTAAAATGAATTATAATGAAGTTAAAACAATCACCTTTAAGAATGTGCATGTCCTTCTAATAGGGATTAGATTTCAAAGGCTACTTTACATATTTCCATGCATAACTCAGAGAACTGTAATGTATATTAAACCCTTATTGCTATTGACTGTTTTTGCTGTTCCTTCACTGTGATACTACTATACCTAAAAAGAATGTGATACTTAGGGGTTTGAAATGGCTAAAAGTGAATGTGCAAGTCGTTCAGTCGTATCCACTCTTTGCTCCTCCATGGACTATAATCCATGGAATTCTCCAAGCCAGAATACTGGAGTGGGTAGCCTTTCCCTTCTCCAAGAGATCTTCCCAAGCAAGGGATCAAACCCAGGTCTCCCACATTGCAGGTAGAATCTTTACCAGCTGAGTCACATGGGAAGTCCTTGAAATGGCTAAGGGCATGTGCTCATCTCTTCATTCAAAAATCACATTGAAATTACAGAATACTCACAAAATAAAATAAGCAGTTAAAGACTTAGGAGTCCTGAAAAATCAACAGGAGTCCCTTGTAAAACTAATTATTGGGTTATTTCTGAAGGATACAGAGCCAACAAGATCAGATTCGCTTTAGAGGATAAACTAATCTGAAGCTCAATAAAATCAAAATTAAAAAACTTCAAAATAATTGTGATTTCAAATATCCTAAAATGCATTAGATCAAGAAATAGTTGGGAAACTAGAGAAGATTGTCTTATAGCCAAGTATGAAATATATTATTTGTACCAGTAACTTCTTATCATTTTCTGTATCTAGAGAATTTGTCCTAGAATACTCTCCCAAGAGATCAAGTATGGCAGGTTCCCAGAGTGTTGAAGCTGGAAAGGGAAGCTAAAAGGCGCTTAGGAAAACTTCTGATGATTAACATATAAATGGTTATTTCTTCCTGCTCAACAGAAAAGCGAGACCAGATTCAAATTCATAATTGCAACCACAGCTAGAAATCAAGTAAAGTAAAAGTGCATCTGCTGTTTGGAAAAGAAAGAAACATTTAGTGTTGTGCTGAGTGAATAAAAATAAGCCACCTCAACTGCTAATATTGATCAGTGTTAACTATTGTTATAAATTTACACAGAAAAATCCATAATGACCAAACATCTGGGAGAACATAGGAAAAGAGCACTAGCTGGAGCAAGTGAAATGACTATTAATGAAAGAAATTAATATTAAAAAGTAGAAAATAGAAAAAAATTAATAGAAAAAAATACACAAATAATAAGTATCTTTATTTAGTAGTTTTGAGAAGGTAGCATTTCTGCAAAACATGAATATAAAACTTTTTAAAGGGAGCTTAGAAATTTAAAATAGATGCAAAGGCAACCTCAATAATATGGCTCCTACTGAGGAATGTTACTGTTTGGTCACTAAGTTGTGTCTGACTCTTTGAAACCCCACGGACTGCAGCATGCCAGGCTTCCCTGTCCTTCACTACCTCCCAGAGTTTGTTCAAGTTCATGTCCATTGAGTCAGTGATGCTGTTGAACAATCTCATCCTCTGCCACCTGAGGAACAGATATAATATAAGAGAAAAAGGATCAGGATACACGTGAAAGAATCCTGCCCTGAAGAAACTATGAGTGTCTACATGTCCTGGAGGACTCTTTCTTCCTGAACCTCATTGGCTTCTCACAGTGGAGGTCTGAATATCAACTAAGAAGTGCTTATGGTGATGCAGACTGAAGAATGAAAAAATCAAGAGGAAATTACATCATAATAAAACCTGGATTTACTCTATATTAAAAATTATTAGACAGAGACATCCCTGTGCCTACAATGGTCCATATAGTCAAAGCTATGGTTTCTCTAGTAGTCATATACACATGCAAGAGTTGGAGCATAAAGAAGGCTGACTGCTGAAGAATTAATGATTTCAAGCTGCAGTGCTGGAAAAGACTCCTGAGAGTCCCTTGGATAACAAGGAAATCAAACCAGTCAATCCTAAAGGAAATCAACCCTGAATATTCACTGGAAGGCCTGATGCTGAAGCTGAAGCTTCAATACTTTGGCCACCTGATGCAAAGAACCCACTCGCTGGAAAAGACCAGATGCTAGAAAAGATTGAAGGCAGGTGGAGAAAAAGGTGACAGAGGATGAGATAGTTGGATGGAATCATCAACTCAAGGAACATGAGTCTGAGCACACTCCAGGAGATAGTGAAGGACAGGGCAGCCTGACATGTTTCAGTCCATGGGGTTGCAAAGAGTCAGACAGGACTTAGTGACTGAAAAACAACAACAAAAATTGTCTACCAGTGCCCCTTTATATATTGGCTTCCCACGTGGCACAGAAGTCAGAAAGAGCCCACCTCCCAATGCAGGAGACATAAAAGAGGCAAGTTCCATCTTTGAGTTGGGAAGATCCTCTGGAAAAGGAAATGACAACCCACTCCAGTATTCTTGCCTGCAGAATCCCAAGAACAGAAGTGCCTAGCAGTTATAGTCTATAGGGTCATAAAGAGTTGAACAACTTGTGTCTAAGACATGAATATCATTCAGTCTATTCAAGCAACTATAATGTCTTCACACATAGAATAAAGGCACTAAAATATTCTTATTAAATTTGGATAAATGACAACCATATGGATTATGAGCCAATGAATATATAATATGAAAAAAAAAAAGTTACCAGGAAGACGTTGATGTCTAAAAAAGTAACTAAAAACTGAGAAAAAAAATTAGCTAAGCCTTCAGTGAAGAGGATAACATAAGAATAATTTTCCCAAGTCATAAAAAGTTTCTACAATAATTTAGCAGAAACGTTGCTTAAAACAAGCAAGTAAAGTGAAAGTGCAAGTCGCTCAGTCATATCCAACTCTTTGCAACCCTATGGACTGTATAGTCCAGGAATTCTCCATGCAAGAATACTGGAATGGGTAGCCTTTCCCTTCTCCAGAAGATCTTCTCAACCCAGGGATCAAATCCAGGTTTTCTGCATTGCAGGCAGATTCTTTACAAGCTGAGCCACAAAGGAAGCCCCTGCAAAAACCAAGCAAACTATATTCCATGTATTCTCTCACAGTGCTGGAGGCCAGATGAAAATCAGTATTACTTATTGGGACTCATGGTGGTGGCATTACCATGGTTCCTCCAGAGACCCTAAAGCAGAATGTTTTCCTTGACTCTTCTAGTTTCCGTACTGTAGGCATCCTGTCAAATATGGTCCATTGCTCCAATCTTCATGGCCAGCATCTTTAAGTATCTCTCGGCTCCATCTTCACATTGCCTTTCCCCAACTGTGTAAAATCTGAGTCCTTCTTGCAAGAATACATGTGATGGCATTTAGAGCATACTGGTGGCACTAGTGGTAAAGAACCACCTGCCAATGCAAGAGACATGAGAGGCACAGTTTCGAGCCCTAGGTCAGGAAAATCTGCTAGAGGAGGGCATGGCAATCCACTCCAGAATTCTTGTCTGGAGAATTCCATGGACAGAGGAGCCTGGCAGGCTATAGTCCATGGAATTGCGAACAGTCAGACACGACTGAGCAATTTCGTATGCATATTCACTGTAATCCATCATAATTTTTAATCACAAAACCTCAATTTATTCACATCTGCAAATACTCTTGTCTTTTTCCAATATAAGGTCACATTCACAGTCTCCAGGGATGAGAATGTGTGTATTTGGGGGGGCAGACATTTTTGAGCCTACTATTATGCAGCAATATTGATAGATTCACAGTGAAATAATATTTTTATTTTAACTAGCATTGAACATATACAATATTTACTTTCAAAATACTTTAATGAGCATAGGAGAGGATTAGAAAAATGTTCCCTTCAACTGAGAATGTGTATTTATAGAACCCTTCACCATCATTCTTCACTCAGGTCCTGTGATAAGACAGATAATGCAAATGAGTGAACTTTGAAATATCTGTACAAATAAATGTTGCTAAAAATCTACTGTTTCTACTGGAGCTTCAATGAAGTCAAAATATCATTCTGATGAAATTATAACAAACTGACAAAATAAGAGGGCATTTATTGAGAGACTAATAGTAAATAAAAAATCTTTTATTTCTTTGAATTAGTTATCAAGATGAACAAAAGTCCTATGTTACTAGAAGTGAATATTGGGAAAATTATAAAAAAAATAGAGTACTGGTCATATTTTAAAGTCTACAGGTAACCCTGGATTAGGCCTCAGGAGCTAGAATTCATGGTTATGGAGTAGAATCCATAAATAGTGATCAAAAATACATACAGAAGTAAATGAATAAATAGATACTTTTTCAAATATCAAACAAAGCTTTCATACTGTTCATTAATCTTAATGAATGAGCACCTGATTCTCAGAGAAATGGTCTCAATCTCATCAAGTTGAAGCAGCTGCCATTCCAAGGAAAATAAACAGAGAGGAAGAAAACATTCTACTTATAGGAGTATTTTTTTTTTAATAGGAGTATTTTAAAAGAACATCCATCAGAATCTTTGTGGCTTGAACAAGTACAAAAATACATCTATTATATTTAACTGGAATAGAGCAGAGTGAATCTATTCAGTTTTGCAGTTCTGAAATGTTAAAGGGCAGACATTTCATTCTATTTCTTCCTGGCTTCTCTACATCAAAAAAAAAAAAAATCCATTCTTGACAGATGGCAGCAGTAGAAGACCTTGTTACAACGTATGGTCATCTGGGGAATGACTTTGATTACACTGGGTCTTGGTGCTGTGAAAATCAGGTTAAAAAAATATAAGAATGGTTTCTTTTTAGAAAGGAAAATACCAGGAAATTCTCTCATAAAAGAATAAAAATTAGTCCCAAGAAAATGAGAGAAAAAGTTTAAGCATCCTTATTTTACAAGAGTTAAAGGCTGTAACAAGAAACAGGATGGTGATGCCATCCAGCCATCTCATTCTGTCATCCCCTTCTCCTCCCGCCCCCAAACCCTCCCAGCATCAGAGTCTTTTCCAATGAGTCAACTCTTTGCATGAGGTGGCCAAAGTACTGGAGTTTCAGCTTCAGAATCATTCCTTCCAAAGAACACCCAGGAATGATCTCCTTTAGAATGGACTGGTTGGATCTTCTTGCAGTCCAAGGGACTCTCAGGAGTCTTCTCCAACACAGTAGTTCAAAAGCATCAATTGTTCGGTGCTCAGCTTTCTTCACAGTCCAACTCTCACATCCATACATGACTACTGAAAAAACCATAGCCTTGACTAGATGGACCTTTGTTGATAAAATAATGTCTTTGCTTTTGAATATCCCATCTAGGTTGGTCATAACTTTCCTTCCAAGGAGTAAGTGTCTTTTAATTTCATGGCTGCAATCACCATCTGCAGTGATTTTGGAACCCAAAAAACAGCATTCAAAATATTTTGTTGAATGAATTAATGATAATTGATATTTAGTTTGGACTAAATGATCCTTAAGTAAATTAAAATTAGTAAAACAGATTGTTTTATTATTAGCTCAGCTCTGTCTCTCTGGGGCCCAGTGAATATTAGATAATATATATTCTGGGACTATGGTAATGCATTTCTACAGGGTATCCTATTTCTCAATAAAGGATATCCTTGTGGTTAAGTGGTTTTCATTGCCTTAAACAATGAAAACCACTATGTGAAAATGATTAGTATTGAACTACTCAGTTCATGGTACACTATTATTAGAAGCATTAAAATATATGCTGAAATTCATAGGCTTAAAAATGTAACTTGATGAATAAAAAGTTAGATTGCTTCAGGAAATAAACCAGGACTAACATTTCAGTTCAGTTCAGTTCAGTTGCTCAGCCATGTCTGACTCTTTGCAACTACTTATTTAAAGGAAATTCTTTTTCCCACACTGCAATACAGGCAGTACTTTGAGCTATTGGCTATTCATTTAAAAGTGAACTTACACAGAATGTGCATTAAAATATTTTCCCTCAGACCTATTATCTTATTAATGAATTTATTCTGATCGTATCTAAAATTTTAATTTTATTGATTATAGTTTTTGAATCTGTCTGTTAGCCAGTGAAATAATTTCCAAGTCATTGCTAATGTAAAAATGGGCCCAGTCCCACAGTGATTCAAAAACAAGCCCATAAAGTCTTAAAGTATAACTCCAGTGATCTTAATTCTTGCATTCAGACTGAAGTATACCAAAGCTTGAATAATTAGGCCCCAAGCTGGGCATGTTAGAAAGACATATCACACTATGAAGTTTTCTCCAAATAAAAATCTAAAACTTTTCAAATATATACACACACACAGATGGAGTAGGGGTAAGATGGAACTAGAGAACCTCTTTAAAAGGACAGTTTATGAGATAGAAAAATTTCATTACTTTTTTCTATAAATAAAAAAGATTTACATTGAAGGCACTGTGGCTTTTAACATGTTTATAACATCGCCACTTTTTTTTCATAAACTGAGACATACGATTATATGTATTAGATATGTTGAAAAAGGTATAGTAAATGAATAAGATTTGTTGATAATTACTGATTTTAAGAATTTTTTTCTCATTAATTTCATGTATATTTATTTCTCCTGTAGATTGCTAGGCTCCTCTGTCTACCCCATGGACTGTCTATCCCACCAGGCTCCTCTGTTCATGGGATTTCCCTGGCAAGAATACTGGAATGGGTTGCCATTTCCTTCTCTGGGTAAACTTCCCAACCCAGGAATCAAACCCAAGTCCCCTGAATTGCAGGCAGATTCTTTATCGTCTGAGCCACTGGTAAATAGAAATAAATACCTTTATTTAAAATTTAAAAATTTAAACCTATAAGAATTTTTAAGATAAAATTATTAGAAAATATTTGTGTATGAAAGTCTTTTCCTTAGAACATCAGAATATATGAAATTCCACTGTGATACATTTATTTGGAAAAAAGCAGACAGCAACTTCTTAAAAATAAAATAAAGAAAAAAGGCATAAAATATTATTTTCAACTTCAAAATAGCTTATTTGTTAAAAAATTATTGAAAATAACAAGAGTACAAGGAGAGATAAGCAAATGTAATAGCATCAGAAATAGTGTCAAACTTTTGTTTTTCAAATAAATGCATTAGCAAAGTTCTTAAATTGTGTGATAAATTGTAGGAGCTTTAGGAATGCTTGTCCTTGCTGTTGTTTTACTGCTATGTTTTTTATTGTGATTAGAGCCATGAAATTAAAAGACACTTACTCCTTGGAAGAAAAGTTATGACCAACCAAGAGAGCATAATCAAAAGCAGAGACATTACTTTGCTGACTAAGGTCCATCTAGTCAAGGCTATGGTTTTTCCTGTGGTCATGTATGGATGTGAAAGTTGGACGTGAAGAAGTCTGAGCCCCGAAGAATCGATGCTTTTGAACTGTGGTTTTGGAGAAGACTGTTGAGAGTCCCTGGATGGCAAGTAGATCCAACCAATCCATTCATGAGGAGATCAGCCCTGGGAATTCTTTGGAACGACTGATGCTGTAGCTGAAACTCCAGTACTTTGGCCACCTCATGCAAAGAGTTGAATCATTGGAAAACACTCTGATGCTGGGAGGGATTGGGGGTAGGAGGGGAAGGGGACGACAGAGGATGAGGTGGCTGGATGGCATCACTGACTCTATGGAAGTAAGTCTGAGTGAACTCCGGGAGTTGGTGATGGACAAGGAGGCCTAGCGTGCTGCGATTCATGGGGTCGCAAAGAGTCAGACATGACTGAGCGACTCATCTAACTAAGCATTTTTAGATTTATCTTATGTTTAAATGCCTAAAGAATTAGAATATATCATAAACACATACTTAGATAGAACTCTAATTTGAATGACAGTTTTATTATTCACTACTATCCATTTTGCTGAAGCCTGGCTTGGAGAATTTTGAGCATTACTTTACTAGCATGTGAGATGAGTGCAGTTTTTTGGTAGTTTGAGCATTCTTTGGCATTGCCTTTCTTTGGGATTGGAGTGAAAATGGATCTTTTCCAGTCCTGTGGTCACTGCTGAGTTTCCCAAATTTGCTGGTATATTGAGTGCAGCACTTTCACAGAATCATCTTTCAGGATTTGAAATAGCTCAACTGGAATTCCATCACTTCCACTAGCTTTGTTAGTAGTGATGCATTCTAAGGCCCTCTTGACTTCACATTCCAGGATGTCTGGCTCTAGGTGAATGATCATACCATTGTGATTATCTTGGTAGTGAAGATCTTTTTTGTACAGTTCTTCTGTGTATTCTTGCCATCTCCTCTTAATATCTTCTGCTTCTGTTAGGTCCATACCATTTCTGTACATCATTGAGCCTAATTTTGCATGAAATATTCCCTTGGTGTCTCTAATTTTCTTGAAGAGATCTCTAGTCTTTCCCATTCTGTTCTTTTCCTCTATTTCTTTGCATTGATCGCTGAGGAAGGCTTTCTTAACTCTTCTTACTATTGTTTAGAACTCTGAATTCACATGCTTATATTTTTCCTTTTCTCCTTTGCTTTTCACTTTTCTTCTTTTCACAGCTATTTGTAAGGCCTCCTCAGACAGCCATTTTGCTTTTTTGCATTTCTTTTCCACGGGGATGGTCTTGATCCCTGTCTCCTATACAATGTGTCGAACCTCCGTTCATAGTTCATCAGGCACTTTATCTATCAGATTTAGTCCCTTAAACCTATTTCTTACTTCCACTGTATTCTTCCACTTCCACTGTATAATCATTTTATTTAGGTCATACCTGAATGGTCTAGTGATTTTCCCTACTTTCTTCAATTTAAGTCTGAATTTGGTATTAAGGAGTTCATGACCTGAGCCACAGTCAGCTCCTGGTCTTGTTTTTGTTGACTGTATAGAGCTTCTCCATCTTTGGCTGCAAAGAACATAATCAGTCTGATTTCAGTGTTGACCATCTGGTCATGTCCATGTGTAGAGTCTTCTCTTGTGTTGTTCAGTTCATTTCAGTCACTCAGTCATGTCTGACTCTTTGTGACCCCTTAAACTGTAGCATGCCAGGCCTCCCTGTTCATCACCATGCCACGGAGTTCACTCAGACTCATGTCCATCTAGTCCCTGATATCATCCAGCCATCCCAGCCTTGGGTGTCCCCTTCACCTCCTGCCCACAATCCCTCCCAGCATCAGAGTCATTTCCAATGAGTCAACTCTTCGCATGAGGTGGCCAAAGTACTGGAGTTTCAGCTTTAGCATCATTGCTTCTAAAGAAATCCCAGGGTTGATCTCCTTCAGAATGGACTGGTTGGATCTCCTTGCAGTCCAAGGGACTCTCAAGAGTCTTCTCCAACACCACAGTTCAAAGGCATCAATTCTTTGGCACTCAGCCTTCTCCACAGTCCAACTCTCACATCCATACATGACCACAGGAGAAACCATAGCCTTGACTAGACGGACCTTAGTCGACACAGTAATGTCTCTGCTTTTGAATATACTATCTAGGTTGCTCATAACTTTTCTTCTAAGGAGTAAGCGTCTTCTAATTTCATGGCTGCAGTCACCATCTGCAGTGATTTTGGAGCCCCCAAAAATAAAGTCTGACACTGTTTCCCCATCTATTTCCCATGAAGTGATGGGACCGGATGCCATGATCTTTGTTTTCTGAATGTTGAGCTTTAAGCTAACTTTTTCACTTTCCTCTTTCACTTTCATCAAGAGGCTTTTTAGCTCCTCTTCACTTTCTGCCATAACGGTGGTGTCATCTGCATATGTGAGGGTATTGATATTTCTCCCGGCAATCTTGATTCCAGCTTGTGTTTCTTCCAGTCC
>SJYX01022749.1:151462-186724 GCA_006410675.1 Oreotragus oreotragus
TTGTTTTCCTCTATTTCTTTGCACTAATCACTGAAGAAGGCTTTCTTATCTCTTCTTCCTATTCTTTGGATCTCTGTATTCAGATGCTTATATCTTTCCTTTTTTCTTTTGCTTTTTGCCTCTCTTCTTTTCACAGCTATTTGTAAGGCCTCCCCAGACAGCCATTTTGCATTTTTGCATTTCTTTTCCATGGGGATGGTCTTGATCCCTGTCTTCTGTACAATGTCATGAACCTCATTCCATAGTTCATCAGGCACTCTATCTATCAGATCTAGGCCTTTAAATCTATTTCTCCTTTCACTGTATAATCATCAGGGATTTGATTTAGGTCATACCTGAATGGTCTAGCGGTTTTCCCTAGTTTCTTCAATTTAAGTCTGAATTTGGAAATAAGGAATTCATGATATGAGCCACAGTCAGCTCCTGGTCTTGTTTTTGTTGACTGTATAGAGCTTCTCCATCTTTGGCTGCAAAGAATATAATCAATCTAATTTTGGTGTTGACCATCTGGTTATGTCCATGTGTAGAGTCTTCTCTTGTGTTGTTGGAAGAGGGTGTTTGCTATGACCAGTGCATTTTCTTGGCAAAACTCTATTTGTCTTTGTCCTGCTTCATTCTGCATTCCAAGGCCAAATTTGCCTGTTACTCTGGGTGTTTCTTGACTTCCTACTTTAACATTCCAGTCCCCTTTAATGAAAAAGACATCTTTTTTGGGTGTTAGTTCTACAAGGTCTTGTAGGTCTTCATAAAACCTTTCAACTTCAGCTTCTTTAGCAATACCAGTTGGGGCATAGACTTGGATAGCTGTTATATTGAATGGTTTGCCTTGGAGATGAACCGAGATCATTCTGTCACTTTTGAGATTGCATCCAAGTACTGCATTTCATACTCCTTTGTTGACCATGATGGCTACTCCATTTCTTCTGAGGCATTCCTGCCCACAGTAGTAGATATAATGGTGATCTGAGTTAAATTCACCCATTCCAGTCCATTTTAGTTCACTGATTCCTAGAATGTCAATGTTCATTCTTTCCATCTCCTGTTTGACCACTTCCAACTTGCCTTGGTTCATGGACCTAACATTTCAGGTTCCTATGCAATATTGCTCTTTACAGCATCTGACCTTGCTTCTATCACTAGTCACACGCACAACTGAATAGTGTTTTTGCTTTGGCTCCATCCCTTCATTCTTTCTGGAGTTGTTTCCTCACTGATCTCCAGTAGCATATTGGGCACCTAATGATCTGGTGAGTTGGTCTTTTGTGTTGTTGGAAGAGGGTATTTGCTATGACCAGTGCATTTTCTTGGCAAAACTCTATTAGCAATTGCCCTGCTTCATTCCGTACTCCAAGGCCAAATTTGCCTGTTACTCCAGGTGTTTCTTGACTTCCTACTTTTGCATTCCAGTTCCCTATAATGAAAAGGACATCTTTTTTGGGTGTTAGTTCTAAAAGGTCTTGTAGGTCTTCATAGAACCGTTCAACTTCAGCTTCTTCAGCGTTACTGGTTGGAGCATAGACTTGGATTACTGTGATATTGAATGGTTTGCCTTGGAAATGAACAGAGATCATTTTGTCATTTTTGAGATTGCATCCAAGTACTGCATTTTGGACTCTTGTTGACCATAACGGCTACTCTATTTCTTCTGAGGGATTCCTGCCTGCAGTAGTAGTTATAATGGTCATCTGAGTTAAATTCACCCATTCCAGTCCATTTTAGTTCACTGATTCCTAGAATGTCAATGTTCACTCTTTCCATCTCCTATTTGACCACTTCCAACTTGCCTTGATTCATGGACCTAACATTTCAGGTTTCTATGCAATATTGCTCTTTACAGCATCAGACCTTGCTTCTATCACCAGTCACACCCACAACTGGGTACTGTTTTTGTTTTGGCTCCATCCCTTAATTCTTTCTGGAGTTATTTCTCCCTGATCTCCAGTAGTATATTGGGTACCTGGGGACCTGGGGAGTTCCTCTTTCAGTATCCTATCATTTTGCCTTTTCATACTGTTCATGGGGTTCTCAAGGCAAGAATACTGAAGTGGTTTGCCATTCCCTTCTCCAGTGGACCATATTCTGTCATACCTCTCCACCATGACCTGCCCATCTTGGGTGGCCCCACAGGGCATGGCTTAGTTTCATTGAGTTAGACAAGGCTGTGCCCCTAGTGTGATTAGATTGACTAGTTTTCTGTAATTATGGTTTCAGCGTGTCTGCCCTCTGATACCCTCTTGCAACACCTACTGTCTTACTTGGGTTTCTCTTACCTTGGACATGGGGTATCTCTTCACAGCTGCTCCAGCAAAGTGCAGCTGCTGCTCCTTACCTTGGGGGAGGGGTATCTTCTCACTGCCACCCCTCCTGACATTGAACGTGGAGTAGCTCCTCTAGGCCCTCCTGTGCCCATGCACCCATTACTCCTTGGACGTGGGGTTGCTCCTCTTGGCCACCGCCCCTGACTTCAGGCGAGGGGTAGCTCCTCCCAGCCACCAAAGTACGGGAGCTTCAGCTTTACCATCAGTCCTTCCAGTGAGCACCCAGCACTGATCTCCTTCAGAATGGACTGGTTGGATCTCCTTGCAGTCCAAGGGACTCTCAAGAGTANCGCCCCTGACTTCAGGCGAGGGGTAGCTCCTCCCAGCCACCAAAGTACGGGAGCTTCAGCTTTACCATCAGTCCTTCCAGTGAGCACCCAGCACTGATCTCCTTCAGAATGGACTGGTTGGATCTCCTTGCAGTCCAAGGGACTCTCAAGAGTATTCTTCAACTCCACAGTTCAAAGCATCAATTCTTTTGCGCTCAGCTTTCTTCACAGTCCAATTCTCACATCCATACATGACCAATGGGAAAACCATAGCCTTGACTAGACAGACCTTTGTTGGCAAAGAAATGTCTCTGTTTTTTAATATACTATCTAGATTGGTCATAGCTTTCCTTCCAAGGAGTAAGGGTTTTTTAATTTCATGGCTGTAGTCCCATCTGCAGTGACTCATTGGAAAAGACTCTGATGCTGGGAGGGATTGGGGGCTGGAGGAAAAGGAGTCGACAGAGGATGAAATGGCTGGATGGCATCACTGACTCGATGGATGTGAGTTTGAGTGAACTCCGGGAGTTGGTGATGGACAAGGAGGCCTGGCATGCTGCAGTTTATGGGGTCACAAGGAGTCAGATACGACTGAGTGACTGAACTGAACTGACTATCCATTTTGAACAGATTTTTTAAAATTATTCCAATAGAAAACTTATTAGCCAGTATATTTCCTGAAATATATTCTTGTTAATAAACTAAGTTATAGCAATTTAGTCATATTAATATAATATGCAATGTGTGTAATATTATGGTTGAACATATGTGAGAAAAATACATTTTAAAATATTATATAACCACCTGAATATACAGAGGAAAAATATTACCTTTTCCTAAACTTAAAATTAGAAAACAGAGCAACGATAAATGTTTATTTAGATGCCCACGAATAAAAGTATTGGAAAAGAAATACATTTGAATACAACTATGCACTATGTGTTGTGCTGTGCTCTGTTGCTTCAGTCGTGTCCAACTCTTTGTGATCCTATGGATTATAGCTTGCCAGGTTCCTCTGTCCTTGGAATGCTCCAGGCAAGAATACTCCAGTCAGGTGCCATGCACTCCTCCAGGGGATCTTCCCAACCAAGGAATTGAACCGGTGGCTCCTGCATCTTCTGTCCTGAATGCAGATTCTTTACTGCTGAGCCACCGGGCGAAGCCCCAACTATACCTTATGTCAGGTATTATATATAAACATAAGAGGTATTATTAAGATATGTTGAATATTCTAAAACTATTAGTTTTATAATGAAGCAACAACAAAAAGCTCAAGTTATACATGTGATGGAGCATGAGTCAACTCAAAGCTCAAAAATGAGCTATTTAAGATCTGAATGAGGGTAAAAAAATTCAAGCTGAATGCAATCTTTACAACAAAGGTAATAATTATTATGGGACTAAGATGGAGAAATGATTATTACATCAGGGTTTTAGTTGGGCTTTAGAATAAAGGAGGGAACATCTGAAATGAAATTTGAGGTGACAATACCATCAGGGAGAAATTTCAGTAAAGTAGGTTAACCAGCTGTAGAATGTGTATTAATGAAAGGAGAAATGCATACACATGGAAAACATGTTGGGAAAGTGAAAACAATTGCTGACGACTTCTTTGTTTTTATTATAGATGCTAGTTGTTATAAAATGCTCCTAAGAAATTAAATGCAAAATGAAAAAATTTATCACTAGATGGGAGTCTAGACTAAATGTAATCTCTAATGTTAGTAAAGTACACATAGTACTTTAATGTGTGTAAAGTTGCATTCTAAGTGTTTCTCATGAATTAATTTATTCTTGACAACAGATATGAAGATCTACATATACATATCTCCACTTATGCATGAGGAACAAAGACCCATAGATGCTGAATAACGTACTGAAGTAAATACAGTCTAAAAAAGGCAGATATATTAAGCTCACCCAAATATTCTGACCTCAGATCTCTGCTCTTAACAATTACACTTACATACAGCTTCTCCATTTTTTAAGTGTGATGTCCTTGAATAAATATAATAACACTTCAAATTCTCATTGTTGTTCCAATAAGAATCCAGGCTATGCCATTTGGTATAAAATTTTATTTTTCCAAGGATACCAAATTTGCTAGAATTCTTACAAATATTCTTAAATGCTTATTCTCAATACCCTCTCTGTTGTATTCTTAAATCCAAATATGTAATGTGAGTGTAAAAATGACAAACTCTTTTTATTTAAAAAGTAGGGAACATGTGTGTAAATAAGGCTGTCTTTAGAAATTCATCATTCTTGCTCTAGTTTAATGAAAAATATTTTTTGATAAACAGCAGACTCATTGTTGCCAGAATTCAGTGAAATAAAGTCTATGAATAAAAATAAGCAATCTGAAATATATATATTTATTACACATGCTGGGCACTAAAGAATATATGGATTTGTTTCAAATCATGCTTTTTTTTTAATTTGTACTGACTATTTTTGTTCATTTATATCTAAATCTACTTTAGGAAAAATATATTATTTATTGAAAATGTGCTTGAGTCCGTTCAGCAGTCAAATTCAGAAAAGTTGACAAGATTTGCAAACATTCATTTAAAAGAAAAATCACTCAGTAGTTCTTTTGAAGAGAGGCACAACAAATGTTTGGATCTGACAGTTGGATTCTATCAGTTTTAGTAATTGTTAGACCATCCTGCGATCACTGATATTAACTACATCCTGAGGTCTGGAAAGTGAATGTTTGTCAGCTGCCCAATTTGTTCTGAAAATGTTAGCTCTCAAGAGAAATCTCTGTCTTTCAGAGCTGTCTTTTTTCACATCAGCATCTAGCTGCCAGTGCAAAACTGTATACATTCCTGAAAGTGAAAGTTGCTCAGTCGTGTCTGATTCTTTGTGACACCAGAATTCCCCAGGCCAGAATACTGGAGTGGGTAGCCAGCCATTCCCTTCTCCAGGAGTTCTTCCCAACCCAGGGATGAAACCTAGGTCTCCCACATTGCAGACAGATTCTTTACCAGCTGAGCCACCAGGGAAGCCAAAGAATACTGGAGTGGGTGGCCTATCCCTTCTCCAGCAGATCTTCCCAACCCAGGAATCCAGGCAAGGTCTTCTGTATTGCAGATGGATTCTTTACCAGCTGAGCTACCAGGTAAGCCAGTATATATTCCTAAGAGACATCAAAGATCCTATATCTCCTAATTAGCTAGAAGAGAATATCAGAGTTTCTCTCTCAATCACACACACACGCACACACACATAGCCTGTAGTCAGTAAACTGTGAATATGGCATAGTATTTACAACATTGCTTATCTGATTTCTTCTTAAAGTTTTCAACTTTTACAGAGTATCAGTTGTAGATCATTTTGTGAAATAATCAAAACACGCCTTTAACGTCTTCGGTCTGACACAGAATAAGTTGCTTTTTTTTTGAAATGCAGCTTTTTCTATCTAACTCTTCTGTTACTCCATGTATCCCTCCTATTGTGATGACACTAACATAAAGATCTGAAAAGCTCACACATGACATGTATGTTAATATCTTACTAACTTCAGAGTAGTTCTTATTTTGTATCTGCTTTGCATGTTCCATTGTCATATATGCTAGAGCATCATCTTTTGCTTCCTGAACAATCTTAGCATTTTTGACCATAGATGTATGAGTTTATATCTAGACACTCTATTCTGAAGCACATGTAGTAAAAATGGAGTGATACAGAAAAATTAGCATAGCACTTGTGCAATAATGAGATGCAATTTGTGAAGCATTCCATAGTTTTAGGGCTTCAGATGGTGATTGGAGCCATGAAATTAAAAGACCTTTATTCCTTGGGAGAAAAGTTATGACCAACCTAGACAGCATATTCAAAAGCAGAGACATTAGTTTGCCGACTAAGGTCCATCTAGTAAAGGCTATGGTTTTTCCAGTAGTCATGTATGGATGTGAGAGTTGTCTGGGGAAAGCCTGGTTCAGGAGTTGGGGGAGGTTACCTGGTCTATACTCACAGGGTGTCCCTGGAAGGACCTCTGTTGACCTTTCCTGTACAGAGAGGCCCACCCTAACCTTAAGATGCCATTTGAGGATATCCACCTTCTGTGGGTATGCTTTGTGCATTCATGTGTGCTAAGTGACTTCAGTTATGTCTGATCCTTTGCAACCCTCTGGACTATAGCCCACCAGGTTCCTCTGTCCATGGGATTCTCCAGGCAAGAATACTGGAATGGGTTTCCATTCCCTTCTCCAGGGGATCTTCCCAACCCAGGGACCAAACCCGGGTCTCTTACATCTACTGCATTGGCAGGCAGGTTCTTTATGACTAGTGCCCCCTGGAAGTCCCTTGAGTATGCCTAAACTTTATCCAATGTTATTCTTATTACTCCATTAAGTTTTAAATTAATAGAAACAATGATAATGTCTCTAGCTGTCCATATTAACTGAATAAACTGCTAGTATTATACCCAACAGTAAAAACTTGGAAGCAAGCCAAATGCTCATCAAACGGAAGGCAGCTGAGTCATTGTGAGATGTTCATACATGGTCTGTGATTCAATGTTTTATAAGAATGAGCTGAAGCAACACACAATGAAGTGACAAAAGCGATTCCTAAAAGATTACATGCAGCATGATACCCTATTTTAAAATTTAAATATATCCTTTTAGGTTGTTGTACATATATGGCTGAAAATTAACTATACAAAAAGGAAAATGAGGTATGGATGAAAACTTTTTTGGGGGACTAATATGTACTTTGGGTGGGGAGGAGCATGGTGAGGAGTGGTGGGGAGAAACGTGCAGTCAGAGGTAACATAACTGTCAACATCTTAGCTCTCTTTTTGGTGAGCTCCCCATTTTTTATATTATTAAAATGAATGAATGATTGAATAATTGAACAGATGGACAGATCAGTGAACTAAATAAAGTGAGCATGTGCAGAGCAATGACAATAGTAAGCCTTGGTTCAAGGATTCTAATTTCTCCAATTCTATACATTTAAGGTCCTGTTTTTCCAGAAATGCATTATATTCTTTAACTTATATAGTGTTTTCATTTGATTCTCATGACTCTGTAAAACATATTGATTCCCTGTTAATTTTATAAGTAAGGAAATTGAAGTTCAGAAATGTTAAATAATTTGCCCTAGTTCACGCAGTAAGAACATAGCCAGATCCCTGTCAATCTGTGAGCCTTCCCTTCCTGCTCTCTCCTCTCTATCTCCCTACCTCTCCTCAGCAATATTATCTACTCCTGTGACATCAGTTAACATTATCACACTTATAGCAAAGAAGCCACTTCTCAGAGAGCCTTTCATTGACCCCTGAACCTAAAATAGCCGCCTTGTCACTCAAGCACATCACTCTGCTTGATTTTCTTCTTATCACTTATCACCAATAAATAGTTTCTTATTTACTTTTTTTATGCCTCTCTCTTCTCACCTTAATGTAAACTTCACCAAGGTACAAACCTTGTTATCTTGCCCAATGGCATCTTTCCAGTATCAAAAGTGGAATAATGTGGAAGTGTCAACAATATTTTTTGGTTACATAGCTCCTAGGCTCAGTGGTAGAGAATCTGCCTGCAATGCAGGATTTGCAAGAAATGAGAGTTTGATCTCTGGATCAGGAAGATCCCCTGGAGGTGGGCCTGGCAACCTGCTTCAGTATTCTTGCTTGGAGAATCCCATGGACAGAGGAACCTGGTGGGCTACAGTCCAGAGGGTCACAAAGAGTCGGACACGACTCAAGTGACCTAGCACACAGCACGCAGCTCCTAGATCAATGTATAAGGTCCATACCTGTTTCCTGGGGTGTTCCCAGGTGATCCTAGAGGTAAAGAACCCATCTATTAACACAGAAGACTGAAGCAATGGAGTATGATATACTTGTTTCCTGAGCTACAGATTTGTTCATTTGGCACCCTTTTAGATTTCACCAATGAAGCATTCCATTGTCATCCCAAATTGAAAGTTTATAGTAGAAAATCCACTCCTAGCCCTCCATTCATCAGACTTGTTCTACATTGACTTTAATTCAATGAATAGTATCATTATCTGCCCAGTTCAGAACCTGAAGACATCCTGGGTTTTTGTCTTTCTTATGACCAAGTGTCTGTTAGGTGGTCACTGGCAAATGAATGGTAGAAATATCATTAAATTAAATTACACCCATCAAAAGTCAAAGAATGGTTTTTTAAAAATAATGATTATTTCCATTTAAGTATAAAATACCACTAAGTAGAAATACTTAAGTAATACATTAAAAATACATTAAGTAGAAATACCTTTAAGTAGAAAATGCCACCATTTAGGTATTTTATTACATTATTGGAACCCATGGACTGTATCCCACCAGCCTCCTCTGTCCATGGAATTCCCCAGGCAAGAATGCTGGAGTGGGTAGCCATTCCCTTCTCCAGGGGATCTTCCCGACTTGGGGATAGATCCTTGGTCTCTGGCATTGCAGGCATATTCTTTACTGTCTGAGCCACCAGGGATGCCCTTCATGGGTAACATCGATGAATTAAAGACTATGTATTACCTCCATAAAACTAGGGTTGTATGATCTTGAAGTAAGTCATTAACTTCTCTGTGTTTAATGTACTCTTCTGTCAAAGAGGGCTAGCATAGTTAGGGCTAAAGGAGGGCTGTAAAGGTTAAGTGAGTTAATACATGTAAATAGATGGCTTAGGATAGGACCGTAACATTTGCTCTCCTGTGACACAAAACCCTCAGAAACACCTTTATTTCATGGAGTGCAGTTCTTTTGTCAGCACCATCATGATCAAGCTCATCTATATCACTAATGTCAGGCTCATCATCATGAAATGGCCACTCCCATCAATGACCCTGGTCCTCTGACCCAACCTTCATAACTAAGCCTACATTATTCACTTCCTTTCTGAATATCTAAAGCTCCTATAATCAGTTCCACACTCAATTGGATACTGTCTTAAAGCAATTTAAAGGTTTTTTTAGCTTTTGGTTTTGGAGGGCAAGCCTCAAGAAATGGTCATTTTCTTGCCTTTATCCTTCCTACTTCCTCATAAAGTTGTTCTTCACTTTTCCATTATTAGCAACTTTAAGCCGATTCACCAATAGAAAGATTAAATAATGACTTCTGTCCTCACATATCCAGTGAAATCAGCTACTCTGAAGTCACTGTTGATGTCCTAACAGACCATCAAATGGAGCAGGCACTCACTGGGGCAATTTATAATAGTGATCATGTTTTCCTTAGAATTCGCTTTCTTTGAATAATGATTGACAATGCTTATGCTGGGTCTATTCTCTTTTCTTATCTGCCATTCATCAGTGAAGTCTTGGATCCTAGTTCTGATGACCACCAAGACCTCATCCTTGTCATATCATCCACTAGGTATCAAGGCAAACCATTCAGCATCACAGTAATCCAAGTCTATGCCCCAAACAGTAACACTGAAGAAGCTGAAGTTGAACGGTTCTATGAAGACCTACAAGACCTTTTAGAACTAACACCCCAAAAGATGTCCTTTTCATTATAGGGGACTGGAATGCAAAAGTAGGAAGTCAAGAAACACCTGGGGTAACAGGCAAATTTGGCCTTGGAATACGGAATGAAGCAGGGCAGAGGCTAATAGAGTTTTGCCAAGAGAACGCACTGATCATAGCAAAAATCCTCTTCCAACAACACAAGAGAAGACTCTACACATGGACATCACCAGATGGCCAACACAGAAATCAGATTGATTATATTCTTTGCAGCCATAGATGGAGATACGGTCAGCAAAAACATGACCAGGAGCTGACTGTGGCTCAGATGAACTCCTTTTTGCCAAACTCAGACTTAAATTGAAGAAAGTAAGGAAAACCACTAGACCATTCAGATATGACCTAAATCAAATCCGTTATGATTATACAGTGGAAGTGAGAAATAGATTTAAGGGACTAGATCTGATAGATAGAGTGCCTGATGAACTATGGAATGAGGTTCGTGACATTGTACAGGAGACAGGGATCAAGACCATCCCCATAATCCCATGGACAGAGGAGCCTGGTGGGCTACAGTCCATGGGGTCACAAAGAGTTGGACACAACTGAGTAACTAACACTTTCACTTTCCCTATTCTGTTTATCCTCATGCCAATATTATACTATTTTAATTATAGTAGCTTTATAATTAGTCTTAAAAATATATAGGGAATGCTCTCTTCCAAAAGTGTTTAGCTGATCATTTGCATTTATATATAAATTTTAGAATGTTTGATTATTTCATCATAAAAAACTGCATTAAGTCTACAGAGCAACAATTAAGTCTCTGTTTTAGTCTTTTTTTCTAATTTATCTCAGCAATGCTTTATAATTTCTAATTTTCAGCACTTAACATATATTGGATCAAATATATCATAAAATATTCACGTTGATGCTATACTAAATGACATTTTTTAAATGTTCAGTTTCCAGTTTTTCCTTGTTAGAACACAGAAAGACAACTGACTTTCATATATTGATATTGTACTGTTTCCTTGCTAAACAAATTTGGAAGTTTTAATAGCTTTTTAAATAGATTCCTTAAGATATTCAATGTATACAAATATGTCAACTGTGAATGAAGACAATTTTGCTTTTTTCTATCCAATTTGCATAGTCTTTATTTATTTTGCTCACCTAAGTCCACAACTAGTACTTCTAGATCATTATTTAATGGAATTAGTGGGAGTGGAAAAAATCTTTTGTCCAATCATAAAGTCAATTTTATAATTTTACCATTACATACAACATTAGCTGTTACTTTTCTAGTTTAGAAAGCTATTTTTCATTCCTGGTTTTTACTGTGTAGGTCTATAATGCATTCTGAAATAATTTTCTATTTGATTAAGGTAAAGATTGAGGTTTTTTTATTTATTTGTTTCATATGGATATCAACTCTTTCCAAAAGAATTTGTTCTAAAAACATCCCCTTCTCCATTGGTATTTTTGTTGAAAATTAAGTAATCATTTATGAGTGTATATATATCCTGATCTTCTGTTACATTAATCTATATTTCTATATTTACACTGGTAGCATACCAATGTGATGAAGTAGATTTATGGTCACTCTCAAAATTAGGTTCATGTGTTCCAACATTGGTTTTCTCTTCAAAAATCATTTAGGCTTTTCCAGGTTCTCTGCATTTTTACAAAATATTTAGCATCACTTGTCAATTGCTACAAAATAATAAACATTTTCTTCCATATTAATTTAGATTCTATTAAATGTGCATTTTGATTTATTGATGATGCTATTTGGAAAAATACATTTAATAATAAATATTCTCATGACTTATAATCCTCATCATTCTACACACAATGTATATAACAAATAAAACATATACAACAAAACAAGCTAGTTTTGTTGGTCATTGTCATTGGTATGAAATATTACGATTCATCAAATGACAATGAAGTGTTTCTTGAATATAGGTCGGATGATGACACAAGGGTTTGTTCAGGCTTCTGTGGTGTTCCATTGGTTAAGATGCAGAGATTCTAATGCAAAGGGCAAAGGCTTCATCCCTTGTCAGGGAACTAAGACCCCACATGCTGCATGGCACAACCAAAAATTTTTAAAAATTAAAAAAATGAAACTATGGAGATAATTGAGGATACCCCCCACACCTTTGAAAAGATAATATAAAATATCATTTTTAGAGGAATATAATAAGGGAAGATACATTCATATAAAATTAAGCAAAATATAAAAATTATACGAGAAGAAGAAGTCATCACTTTCTTAGAGAAAAAAAGCATATACAGATGAAAATAAGTAAATAAGAGGAACATTGAAATTGTCATTCTCACTATATTATGGGAGAAGTAGACAAGAGATATTTCATAGAAGCAATGGACCTCCTGGCTTACATAATCTTGGTTAAACTTGTCCTAGCACAATAGTTTAAAAATCCTAACTGAAACTCATAGCCTTTAGATACTGTTGAAAATTCATTTAGTGGGAATATGGATAAATTGACTTCTCAATTAATGAAATTACTGTAACATTCCTTTATAGATACTTAGATATAATGTATCCTAGCATTTTTGCCTGTTTGGTACTTCTTATAAGTTTTAATTTATCCATTATTCATACATGGAAATTGAGTCAGAAAACACTCATACTCATTAGAGGTAACATATATATCATTCCAAATTTCATTCTATGGGTAGGTTTGAAACTTTGCGTTTGTTATTTTTTCTTTCTCTTGTCGTTGTAATTTGACTTAGTTTTAAACTTAACTACACTTCTTATATTCTCTTAATTTTTCTTTACAGTTTATTTGATGCATTTTTTAAAAAAAACAGGGATTGTTTAAATGATCAAATGTGACATTCATTCTTGTTAAACACATTTGGGAATTAAAAATGACTGTGCTCATTGACTCCTCTTTTCTGTTAGCAGCTGGTGTAAGAATCAGTTTCTGCCTAAATGCAGCTTGAAACTGGGATATGTGAATAACCAATAGAAGAAATATGAGTTACCAAAGATCATTAACTAGCTTTGATGGAGTATTCGTTTCAGTCAGAGTGAGACTAAATTACAGTTTTTCATCCTTATAAACCTGGAGAGGGAAATGGCAACCCTCCCCAGTATTCTTACCTGGGAAATCCCATGGACAGAGGAGCCTGGCGGGGTCCTTTGGGGTCATTAAGAGTCAGACATAAATAAACAGCTGAGTGTGCATGCCTGAATCCTGTAACAGTAAAGAAGTTAATCGTCATCACGTTAGATTATTCAATTTATATCCAATAATTTTATTATATTCTATTTATATGAGATTATTATTTTTATATTAGTTGTTCTGTTTACATTAAGTTATTCTATTTATATTATCCATACTAATTGGTAATCCCTGAACATTGTCAGGCTCACCTCTTTCCTTATTATACTTCAACAATGCCTAGGACATCCCACCGGTTCTAGTGGTAAAGAACCCATCTTCAAGGGCAGGAGATGTAAGAGACTCTGGTTAGATCTCTGAGTCAGAAAACCCCCTGGAGGAGGAACTGGCAACCCACAGCAGTGTTTTTCCCTGGAAAATCCTATGGACAGAGGAGTCTGACAGGCTAAGTCCATGGAATCTCAAAGAGTCAGACATGACTGAAACAACTTAGCACTACACACAGAGTTCAGATTGAACTGCCCTTCCCTAGCTTTTCATCCAGAAAAGACCACAGACCTCATTGATTCCAGATCTTTTATGCCAAAGTCCATAAAGCCATTTTTTTTAAAACTTCCTGAATTACTGGTTAAAAGATGTATGATTTGAGTCAGCTATGCTAGAAGCTTCTCTTCTAGCTCAGTCGGTAAAGAGTCTGCCTGCAATGCAGAAGACCCAGGTTCAATTCCTGGGTCGGGAAGATCCCCTGGAGAAGGAAATGGTAACCCACTCCAGTATTCTNTTTAAAACTTCCTGAATTACTGGTTAAAAGATGTATGATTTGAGTCAGCTATGCTAGAAGCTTCTCTTCTAGCTCAGTCGGTAAAGAGTCTGCCTGCAATGCAGAAGACCCAGGTTCAATTCCTGGGTCGGGAAGATCCCCTGGAGAAGGAAATGGTAACCCACTCCAGTATTCTTGTCTGGAGAATCCCATGGATGGAGGAGCCTGGAGGGGTGCAGTCTATGGGGTCACAAGAGTCAGACACGGCTAAGCACGCACAGCATGCTAGAAGCAGAACTGTGGGTTAGAACTTGGGTTTGATTCTGAAGTTTAGCTCTAAGATGCTGGGAGCAGGAGGGTATAAGAATCCTCCACAATGCCCCACAATTTCTTTGCTTTCCAGAAGTTACTGGAGACTTGACCTCCCATTGGACCCGGTGCCACATTAAGGCAGTTTAGTGGCTCAAACAGGTGTCTTTGAAACCTCTAACCTTGCCAAAGAACTTGAGAGAAACCGGTCTGGAGCCTTACCGTAGATACATAGGTGTCAAACTGCTGACTATGCACAATACAGATATTTTCTTGAAGGAGAGATCATTTTGAATGATCTTCTGCTAAAACATCAACAAGAAATTGCCTCCAATATACACGTCTCCTTAAATTCAGCATGAAAGAACATCCTTTACTGCCCCTTTTCATTGGTATTGGTACATGAACTTCAATATCATGTAAGGTTGTCTTTAAGTAAGCATGAACATTTCACTGTTTCATATACTTCTCATTAAAACACTATTCTCTTTGCATTCATTCTAACAGGATAGTTCTTTTAAACTTAGGTATACATGTTGCTGAACATGGTGTTCAAAAAGCTAGTTTATATACAAACTAAAACAGCAAGATTATCAGTCAGGTTTCTTTTCTGTATGTGAAAAATAACAAATTGTACACTAAACACTCTTTTACTCCTGGTATCTGAATGTACTTAACAACTCTGTATTTTGCTGCCCTTTGTTTTATCCACTCTCATGGATGGGTGGGGTTGAAATACAATTTATGTGCAGCTATACTTTATTACTTGCTCACCATTATGAGATTAAAAGACCAATATCTTTCTAAAGGTCATAACTGACAGGTTATTTGCAATATTTTTAAAGCTCTACATGAAGAAAAATTAATTTGCTGCATCTGTTCATACTAGAAAAATTGTTTTTGGAAAACATAATTGTAAAAGTCTAGTAAAGACTCATAATTCTACTGTTTTGGATATGGCCTATAGTCCCAACAATATTGTGAGAGTTGGAATGTAAGTGGGAGTAAAGGCACCAATTCTATGCCTCAGATTTATCATTAGGATATGAAGTGTTTAAACAGTTTTTATTCTGCCCTCAACTTTATCTTATCTACCTATCCCATCAATGCAATGTTTTAGCTTTGCTTTCCCAGAAAGCAGAATATGAGGCAAATCTCACATATTCATTTTTATTGGAGGAATAGCAATTAAACAAAAGCAAAAGTGCAGGAAAAAGAGGAATAGGAAATAAAATGTGATGTTTGATCAAATTGAACATAGTTTCCCACCCTCAAAAAAAAAAAAAGTATAGTTGTTCAATTACAGGACATCTGCATGAAATTACACAGAACCAATGATATCAGGTCAGTTCCTTGAAGAAAGAAAAGTAATTTCTCTGCTAACTGCTTCCCATCTCCTGACTCTTGTAATCAAATCTTTGAGAGACATTAATTTAGGTTGGTCATAACTTTTCTTCCAAGGAGTAAGCATCTTTTAATTTCATGGCTGCAGTCACCATCTGCAGTGATTTTGGAGCCCCAAAAAATAAAGTCTGACACTGTTTCCACTGTTTCCGCATCTATTTCCCATGAAGTGATGGGACCAGATGCCATGATCTTCGTTTTAGCTATTATTATGCCTCTAACTTAAGTCAAGTGGGCCTTAGAAAGCATCACTACGAACAAAGCTAGTGGAGGTGATGGAATTCCAGTTGAGCTATTTCAAATCCTGGAAGATGATGCTGTGAAAGTGCTGCACTCAATATGCCAGCACATTTGGAAAACTCAGCAGTGGCCGCAGGACTGGAAAAGGTCAGTTTTCATTCCAATTCCAAAGAAAGGCAATGCCAAAGAATGCTCAAACTACTGCACAATTGCACTCATCTCACACGCTAGTAAAGTAATGCTCAAAATTCTCCAAGCCAGGCTTCAGCAATACGTGAACCGTGAACTCCCTGATGTTCAAGCTGGTTTTAGAAAAGGCAGAGGAACCAGAGATCAAATTGCCAACATCTGCTGGATCATGGAAAAAGCAAGAGAGTTCCAGAAAAACATCTATTTCTGCTTTATTGACTATGCCAAAGCCTTAGACTATGTGATTACAATAAACTGTGGAAAATTCTGAAAGAGATGGGAATACCAGACCACCTGACCTGCCTCTTGAGAAACCTGTATGCAGGTCAGGAAGCAACAGTTAGAACTGGACATGGAACAATAGACTGGTTCCAAATAGGAAAAGGAGTACGTCAAGGCTGTATATTGTCACCCTGCTTATTTAACTTATCTGCAGAGTACATCATGAGAAACTCTGGGCTGGAAGAATCACAAGCTGAAATCAAGATTGCCAGGAGAAATATCGATAACCTCAGATATGCAGATGACTCTAACCTTATGGCAGAAAGTGAAGAAGAACTAATGAGCTTCTTGATGAAAGTGAAAGAGGAAAGCGAAAAAGTTGGCTTAAAGCTCAACATTCAGAAAACAAAGATCATGGCATCTGGTCCCATCATTTCATGGGAAATAGATGGGGAAACAGTGGAAACAGTGTCAGACTTTTTTTTTTTGGGCTCCAAAATTCCTGCAGATGGTGATCGCAGCCATGAAATTAAAAGACGCTTACTCCTTGGAAGGAAAGTTATGGCCAACCTAGGCAGCATATTAAAAAGCAGAGACATTACTTTGTCAACAAAGGTCCATCTAGTCAAGGCTGTGCTTTTTCCAGTGGTCACGTATGGATGTAAGAATTTGACTGTGAAGAAAACCGAGTGCTGAAGAATTGATCGTTTTGAACTGTGGTGTTGGAGAAGACTCTTGAGAGTCCTTTGGACTTCAAAGAGATCTAACCTGTCCATTCTAAAGGAGATCAGTCCTGAGTGTTCTTTGGAAGTAATGATGCTAAAGCTGAAACTCCAGTACTTTGGCCACCTCATGCGAAGAGCTGACTCATTGGAAAAGACACTGATGCTGGGAGGGATTGGGGGCCGGAGGAGAAGGGGATGACAGAGGATGAGATGGCTGGATGGCATCACCTAATCAATGGACATGAGTTTGGGTGAACTCAAGGAGTTGGTGATGGACAGGGAGGCCCGGTGTGCTACAATTCACAGGGTCACAAAGAGTCGGACATGACTGAGCGACTGAACTCAACTGAACTGAGGTATCAAGTTCCTCTCCAGTCTGAGTTGCATACCCTCCCCTAAACCCCAGTAGCATATAGGGCTTGTCTAACAGAGGAGTTGTGTGTTTTATTTATCTGTCTTCAAATTGGCTTGTGATAGCCTTCAAGGCAGGGATGATTATCTTTCATTTTGAGTAACAGAATGCTTGTTTCAATGTAGAACACATCACATCTCATTATTAGGTCTACTTTTGTTTCATTTCAGATGTGTCAATGGCAAAATATAGATTTTCACACCTGAGTATTGCCTATCTTCAAATGTGGTCTTAAACCAAAGCCCAGTGGAATAAACCATGACTGAGTGGCAGAGTTTGACACTTGCCTGTCACCAACCCCTTCCAATCTCTGATGGCCTCTCATATCACTGTCTCTATCCTATTCCTGAATCCCTCATGCTGTTTCCTGACCACTGATTAGCTGCTCCTTGAATCCCCTTCTCTGGCTAGTGACCTGAGCTTTATTCCCTTAGGTGGCTTGCTGACACATACTCAAGTCTCATCTGATTTCTATTCCCTTAGGCCTGTGCACTCAGGCCTAATAAATGTACTATTTCTGAAGCATTGATAGGTGATGACATCCATGGCCATGCCACATTTGACTCAGTGTGTCTCCTGCTTTAAAGGACTTTTCCAGCCCAACAAATGGATCCCAAGACCCAGGCCTCTTTCCATGTGTGTCCAAAGGCAGATATCATTCCTCCTTTCAGTCAGTGATCAGTAACTTACTGCTTCTACCCATCCCGTGAGCATTCAGTGGGGCTTCTGGGCATATGTAGATGAATAAAAACCAGTACAGTTTCTGCCTTAAATGTGACCTCCCTCTGGACTGTCTCTTATACACATCTAGATGTGTATAAGAGACAGCCTCCCACACCCCCCGAGCTGTCCAGGCCCTGTGAGCAAAACCGTCAGTAGGCCCTGCCCTGTGGCACTCCCCTCCAGATGGCTGTGGCTTTCTGAGGTCCAGGGAGTGGGGTCTCATCCCACGCTCTCATCCAATCTCCACCCATTTCCTGGGCACCCCAGATGCCAGGGAAAACCCCTGCCACTGTCGCAGAGTCTTCAGCACCCCGACCTGCTTGCCCAAGGCTGCCTGGCCGGAGGAGGTGCCAGATTGAAACCCAGCTCTGCCTGACCACAGAGTCCCTTCCCTGCCCTTCCTGTGTCACCAGCTCAGGCATGGCCCGGGCAGCGCCTGCCCCCCCGGGCCTCAGCTCTCTGCCTTGTCCTGCCAGTGTTTGGATCAGAGCCTCCCCTCAGGCCCTGGCAGCTCAGAGAGTGATCCTGAGTCTTCTGGGTGGGGTGAGGGAGGCCTGCTTGCCTTGGCCCCACTGTCTGATCTGTGCCGTTGAGTATCTCTGTGTCCGGGGGCCTGCGGGATGGTTCTCAGGTGGGGAGATTACCAGCTCTACCTTCAGGTTGCTGGGTCCTGGGGAGGCCAGCTGGCCCTGAAATGCTGAGAAGGATGGGCCGGAAGTGGCCTGTGGCCGCCACTGAGAGTTCAGAGCGGCGAGGACACTTGCCCTAGGCAGGCGCCCTGGAGGAGGGGTGCTGCAAGGCCCTTGAGGAGGCGGGGGCCTCGGGGTGGGAGGAGCAGAGGGCAGTGGTTCAGAAAGGGGAACAACTGTGTGAAGGCCCGTGATTTGCTGGTTTATTGGGAATTGAGCTCAGAGAAGCTGGCTGGGGGCAGCATGCAAAAGGTCATGAACGCTGGGTCTGGGGACTGCAAGCTGAATTTCCCCTTCTCCTCGCCTGGCTGGTGGAGAGGCAGCCCTCCTCCCGCCCCTCTCTCACTTGCCTTTGGCAGCCTGGCACCCCCCGGGGGAGCCCTAGGGACCCTTCAGGAGGCAGCAGGCCTGGGAACGGAAGCTTGACAGCTGTGACAGGTAGGCTTTTTCCACTTGCACGGCTGGGTGAGGAAAGGGGAGGCGGAGGAGCTCAGCCTGGCCTGGCCCTGGGCAGGGCGGAAGGGCACTTTGCTGTTGGCATCTGCCCGTACACACTCCCTCCCTCCCCCGCACTTCGGCAGAGTGCCCCTTCTCATTAGCACAGGGGCAGAAACTGGAAGAGCTGCAGCGCCTTACAGAAGCAGGATTCGAACCCAGGTCTGGCTGTCCCAAAGCCAGTATCCAGCTGGGGTGCAGCGAGGGAGCGGGGGACACTCCCTCCATCCTCTTAGGTTAAAGTGGGGCCACTCCTAAGAAAGACACCTGGAGAGGCCTTGAAAGGGAGGACAATTCCCGGGCCGATGGGGGTGTGTGGGGTCGTCTTGGGATTGGGTGCTTAAGGGTTGGTGAGAGCTGCCCACCTGCCCTCCCTGGGGGGACAGGGCCTGGTCCTGGGGTGAAAGAGCCCCAGGACTCAGTGCTCAAAGCAGTTAGCTCCATAGGGCCAGCCAGCTGCTTGGGACCCTGCTCCCTGGAGATAAAGTTCAGGATCTCACTTTCCCTGGGAGGCTGCAGGGCCCGTAGTCGGTGGTGAGCTCACTGCTGGGGCCGGGCCCTGGGCTCCATGGGTGGCGACAGTGGGTTCCCCCTGCCCAGTTGCCTGATGGCAGTGTCTGTGGATAAGGCTTATCCCACCTCAGCGATGCTGGACGTCTGATGGTGTCCAGGACGCTCTGATGCCCCCGCCGTCCGTACCAGCCCTGGGCCTGTGGTGCCAAGGGGAGCGCTGTGCTGTGTTGATGGGGAGGGCATTAGGGGCAGAGGAAGGCAGCTGACCCTCCAAGCAGGGATCGCTGACCCGGCCTGGAGCGGCAGTAAAAGACTCTGATGCTGGGCGGGATTGGGGGCAGGAGGAGAAGGGGACGACCGAAGATGAGATGGCTGGATGTCATCATGGACTCGATGGACGTGAGTCTGAGTGAACTCCGGGAGATGGTGATGGATAGGGAGGCCTGGCATGCTGCGATTCATGGGGTCACAAAGAGTCAGATACGACTGAGCAACTGAACTGAACTATCAATCATTTAAACTACTCTGCCATTCAAAATCCTCATACCTTAAAGCTTCCCATGAATTAGCTATTGCAAGCTGTTATCAACATACAGTCACCTCTATTTCACTGCTATCCTCTTTTTTCAGCTACTGACTTTACCTTGTACTTCATTAAAATGATCAAAATCAGAAGACACAAGATAGACATTCTTTTTTTTTTTTAAATCTTATTGTATATTTTATTAAAAACCTCAACTTCCTTTGAGTACATGCTTGATTTCCCTCAGTTCCAAAGGCCGGCTGCTCTTTTCTTTTGCAAGGTTATATCTGTCTCTTCATTGGAGTCTATCTTCTCCCATCTGTTTCAGTATTGAAATATTACCCTATGTTTAGGTCTTTCTCACTTTTGCAGTTTTAGTTTAGTTTTTTTTTTTTTTTTTCTGTTGCTCTTTCTTCTGCATGTATAAAAATACTTAAGTATTTCCCATAGTGTTTTAAAAATAAAAACAACAACAAAAGCGTTCTCAAGCCTCCTGTGACTATTTTTTGAAATAAAAGAATTACCTAAAGCTGCTGAGTAAATGTAGATGCTGGGGAAAAGACAAACTAACACTTTATATCAATCAGAATGGCTAGGTTAAAAATATTTTCTTTTGTTTCTATTAAGACTCCAAAGAGATACTAATTAGTCATATCTTTAATCTTTGACTTTATATTTCCTTAACTCTAGGAATAATGTAAATTTAAAACCCAAATCCTATAAAATAGCAGAATTATGGTATATGACTTGTCATGAAGCTTGCCTTACATTCTTCTTCTACCATTTTAGAAGATTTCTGTCATGTTAACAAATGCACTTTTTATTTCTTACTATTTTTTTCATGAAAGCATAATCCTTTCAAAGTCTCAGATTCATCCAATATATTGATTCCAGCAGAACGCCTTGTGTCAGCACAAAATATTGTCTCATATTGCAACTAAGATTATTCCAATCTTGGGATCTGGTATAAATTTACCATCACATGCCTTCAGGGCAGCCATGGTTTCAGATGTTTACCTGTCTGACATTCCACTTATTTTCACTGTCAGCCTCCTACCTTCTAATTTGGAACTAAAAATGTTAGCAGTTGGATTTGAGTCTGAGCTGAGGGCATCTGCATATCATCCAGACTGAGGACACATCTGAAGGTCAAATTGCTGCATGAGAATATGTAGAATGAGGAGAAAGTATAAACTAGGAAAAAAAAAAAGCTATAGGTATGCTCACATTTAAGATGCAAATGGAGAAAAATTCACAAAAGAGAAAAAGAAATTAAGAGTAGGAAGCTTTTTCAAGACTTTTGTTAATGAAGAAAAGGAGAGAAATAATATGGTAATTCATGTGAGGTTTGCTAATAAGCAGGATTTTGGTTAAACATGAACAAATGTTGATGAGGAGGACTCTATTTGAAGGAGAGATGGTCTCTGAAATACTGTAATATTAATGAGAAGATACCTGCAGATAGCTGTATTTTTGTGAGAACTTTTATCTATATATGGAGGGAGAAATAGTCTAAGATTAAATCACTTGTAAAATGTTTCTTTTCAAAGACTGATATTAATACTTCTTGTACTGTATGTATGGGCTAAGTCATGTCCCACTCTTTGCCATGCTGCCATGCCGAGGACTGTAGTCCACCAAGCTCCTCTGTCCATTGTATTTTCTAGGCAAGAATACTAGAGTGGGTAGCTATTTCCTCCTCCAGGGGATCTTCCCAACCCAGGGATCAGACCTGCATCTTCTCTGTTGGCAGGCAAATTCTTTACCCATGACTGTATGCATTATATGATTGATATTTTACAACATTTCTATGTGTGGCACAATATGGATCATTGACCCAAAAAGTTGTTCCAACTTTCAACAGAAATTTATCTTGGTCCTACCAGTTCAAAGAGATCATATTACTCATCACTACTCCACTGAAGGAAGCCATTGTCAAAACTTGAGTATCTAAAGATTTATTTGACAATATTCCTCTCTTTTAGATTACAAGTCCATTAATTCTCTTACAACCCAACCTTGCTCTCCTCCAAAAAAATAAGATTAATGCCCCAACCAATTAACTGATACATTTGTCAGTTTCTTCTCTTTTTCTCCTTCTTTTGTTCTCTTCAATTCCCAAAACTGTGCCATCTGCTGTGGGTAAAAATTTTGCTGATACCAACCATCTACTACTGGCAACTACTCATGCATAGCTACCTTCCAAAAGCTTCATGCTTAAGACATGCTAAATTTTAACTTTATATAGTATTTTCATTTTGAATTGCATTTAATATGCCATTATCATTAAATAAAGTTTTCTTTGGACTCGGACATTTTTTCTTATCTACAGATGACATTTTCATAGTTGAACTTTAATGGCTGCCCATATTACTCAGTTTTATGTTCTGGATCCTCCTCTTCTAACCATGTATCAATCCTGAGGTTGCTTGTTTAATCTTGAGATATCTGTTCTTAAGAGAGTCACACATTCCCAGATGTTTAAATGGTGATGATAGTGATTCCAATGATAGCTAACATTTGTGAATATGTGTAAAACTCTAGACATATGCCAAGTGACTTACATATAATATTTCATTGAATTTCCACAATGATCCTCTGAGATAAATGCTAAGAGCCATTATTTTTGAAAACCTTCATTTGCAAGTGAAGAAAGTAAGGTAAAATCAGTTCGTTAGGAAAACTAAATGGTCAAGGTTTTAAACCCTATTAAATACCTTTGCTTGTCTATAAGCCCATTTTACTCACATGCTTCCTTTATAGCTTAGAAATTTTATTTATTTTTTTTTTACTTGATAATCTCCAGTAGATAACTGGACAGCTCCACTCAAATTTTACATGTCCAAACTTACCTTTTGGTATTATTCATCAAATTCTCTCCTTACTGGATCTCTTTGTAAATAGAATTTACATTCATTATTTCACCTTGAATACTTGAATGTAGTAATGAATTACATTCATTATTCATTAACCTTGGCACCTCTCCTCACCTCTCATAAAGCTTAGAAAATTCTTCATTCTATCCCCTACTTTACTTTCTCTACTTCTACTGTCACCTCCTTCCAGCTGCCACCATCTTTCTGTTAACTGATGAAATGACCCTTAATCTGTTGAGCTGAATATTCTTCCCCTTCCTTTTTTTTTTTTTTCCCCAATCCAATATTTACATGCAAAGGAAACAATTTACAGAAACAAGAACTCATCCTACTGTTATCCTATGTAAGGTATTTCCACAAATTCTCTTTTCTATTTAATAGAATCCTAAACTAAAAATAATCTCAGGATTTTTCTTGATATGATCCCTTCTTACTCATTTAAGATCACTTCATAGCATTCTCTTCCTGTTTATATTCATGCTGAAATTTATTTTTTAAAAATACACTAACTACCTCAGGCCTGGGCTCTAGAAAATTTTCATCTATTAGGAAAGTCTTCTTTGCTTGGTTCCAAATGCACCTCACCTTATTTTGGTTATATGTTGTGTTATACCTCTGTGTGGTATAGTTTCCTGGGCTATTTTGACTCTGATATTAACAGAGTAGGAAATTCACCATGTGTTAAAGACATAATTTGCTTCAGTCCAGTCCTAGAAAATGTGCATATTTCCATGTTCTATGCAAAATAAGGAGGATACACAAGCCTTGTTGTTCAGTTGCTAAATCGTGTCCAACTGTTTGAGGCCCCATGGACTGCAGTGTGCCAGGCTTTCCTGCCTTTCATTATCTCCCAAAGTTTGCTCAGATTCATGTCCATTGAGTCAGTGATGCTATCTAACAATTTCATCTTCTGCAACCCTCTTCTCCTTTTGCCTTTAATCTTCCCCAGCATCAGGGTCTTTTCCAAAGAGTCAGCTCTTTTCATCAGGTGGCCAAAGTAACAGAGCTTCAGCTTCAGCATCAATCCTTCCAATGAATATTCAGGGTTAATTTCTTTAGGATTAATCGGTTTGATCCCCTTGCATTCCCAGAGACTCTTAAGAGTCTCCTCCAGCACCACAATTTGAATGCATCAATTCTGCGGTGCTTAGCCTTCGTTATGGTCCAACTCTCACATCCATACATGACTACTGGAAAAATCATAGCTTTGACTCTATGGATCTTTGTCAGCAAAGAGATACGTGGCTGCGTGAGTGAATACTAAGTCACTTAAGTCATGTCCGACTCTGTGTGACCCTATGGACTGTGTAGCCTGCCAGGTTCTTCTGTCCATGGAATTCTCCAGCCAAGAATACTAGAGTGGGTTGCCATGCTCTCCTCCAGGGGATCTTCCTGACCCAGGGATCAANGAATACTAAGTCACTTAAGTCATGTCCGACTCTGTGTGACCCTATGGACTGTGTAGCCTGCCAGGTTCTTCTGTCCATGGAATTCTCCAGCCAAGAATACTAGAGTGGGTTGCCATGCTCTCCTCCAGGGGATCTTCCTGACCCAGGGATCAAACCTGTGTCTCTTGAGTCTCCTATATTGGCAGGTGGGTTCTTTACCACTAGTGCCACCTGGGAAGCCTGGATACATGGCTAGCCTAAGGTAAATTAGACTGAACAGTTACCAAGTAAGCTGGTAGAAAGAAGGCCAGAAACTGGTATCCCCCATTCTTTGTGGGGAGACTGCACTATTCTCTTGACCACTTGTTTTTGTAAAATTAATGACACATTTTTTTCTATCCTTCTCTTCTTCCTTTCTCTCCTCTCTCTTCTCCATTTCTTTTTATTTTCCATTTGAGTTAATTTCTTTTAAAAATTCATAATATTTTTCTTCAATATACATAGGAGAACTTGGAAATTAATTGATAAAGAATTTAGGAACATTGAAATAGCTCCCATCACTCATATAGGAAATATAAATATACAGAACTTATCTGATAACAGTGGATTTGTAATGTTTTATATGAAAATTTTAAACATAATTCTCCCCAGCTCCTTTTCTGTCTCCAATTTATACAAAGGTGTGACTCTGTGAAAATTTCTCTTTAGCTCTGATAGTAATTCTATTTCATTCACATTTGTGTTTTGCAATACTCAGCACTTCCTAAATCATTATTATTAAATTTCATTTCATGTAAAATAATATAGAACAATAATTTTATTTATTCTTTTTTAATTTTCCCACCACATCTACCTATACACTATAAGAACTCTCCCATTTGACCCATGATGCTAAAAAATATATTTTTCTAAAGTCTTAATGGGAAAATGCATCATTAAAACACTTTTACTGTTATGCAAAATTGTTGTAAGAAGGACCTTATAGAAAATGCCATTCTACATAGCTTTAAAGCTGAATTAAACAGCATTTTGACAGGAAAAGAAAAGGAAAAATATTTCCTTAAGATGTTGTCATTCCCTTCAACCTGCTCTATAGGTATCAGTGGGGAGAGTTATCTACTTTCCAACAAGGACTTTTACAGTCTTTCTACACCAGCTCTTTAACTGAGAGTATAGTACTAGAGGCTTAGGGTAGGAAGTTTGTTATTGTTTATTCACTTTAGTCATATCTTCATTTCTGATCCCACGGACTGTAGCCCACCAGTCTCCTCTGTCCTTGGGATTCCCCGGGCAAAGATACTGGGTGGGTTGCCATTTCCTTCTCCAGGAGACCTTCCCAACCCAGGGACTGAACCTTCATCTCCTGCATTGGCAGGCAAATTCTTTACCACTTAGCCACCCCAGAAGCCCATTAGTAAGTTTACTGAAGGAGAATACATTTATATGCAAATCCCTCTCTTTTCCCCCTCTCCCATTACATTAAAGAAAATCTCACTAAAAGGGTAAGCAGAATTCTGGTTTTTGAGCATTAAACTTGATATATTGATCTATATTTTTAAAAAAACAGTTTAAATTATTCAAAATTTGCATATTTTTATACAAGATACCTACCCTCACCCCACCTTTGGCACTCAAAGTGACAGTTAAGAATAGTGGTGGAGAGTAAGTGCTTGGAATGCAGTTAAATGCAGCATAAGTGGATCCTTTTAAAGGATAACAGTTTTAATGGTTACTTAACCTGCCTGTGACTCCATTTATCCTATAGAAAAATAGGGATAATATTTATCATTCATAAAACTTTTTTAATACATCACTCCATTAATCTCCTATCCTTTTGTGTGACCCTGAGAGAGAAAAGCTCTAGATAAAATACAGAGGCTATAATGCTGGCACTCAATTTTAGATATAGAAACTGATCTACCCAAAGGCTTGAGCTATTGCTATTTAAAGCTGTTACAGAAGTTGCAATCATTTACAAGCTGAAACTAAATAACCTGGACTTTTTTGCCTCACTAAGTTACTTAAAAATATAATACATTAGTACATAAGAACACACCAAAGCAATCAATATTTTATGAAATTACTGGACTGTGATATGGCTTTTGAATAGTATTAGTGCTAAATGCATTAACTTTAATGAGGAACTCTGAAATGGTCTCTTAATAACCTTATTGGGATATGACTACTTTTAAATGGCCTTTACTTTGTCCTTGGAATTCATATGATGCATATGACAGAGGCTTGTTCAGTGTTAACAGAGGATTAGATGAAGGAAATTAATTAAAGCTTCCTTGCAAAGCTTTCCCCTTGAGCTATTCAGTACGCTGAAGTGGTATGACAGGGTACCATCCTTTCTCTAAATCTACTCATTAAATAACTCAATTGGGTTTAAACACACATCCTTTTTTTAAAAAATTAGACCATAATTTTTCTCCTTGTCTTTTTAACCTGACCCCTTCGAGCCACTGCCACCTCTGTGATTTGTAATTACCTCTTAGCTTCTAATAATAAGACAGCTGCAAAGTGTGTCCATGTGTTTCAGAGTTCACCAATTCACTTCTTAAGAGCTGTCGTCAACTGAGATGACAAATTTAAATAGGTTAGGGACCTTTGTTTAACTAATCCCCTGGACAAATAAGTATCTAGAATGATTTCCTAGAACTGAAACCAGAGCTTTTAGTTATATTCTGAAATATCAGATAAAACACAAGTCTATAAATCTTTTTAAACACTGTTCATGTCATACTTGAATAATTGTAATACTTATTACTTTCCAATTTTATGTTTTATGAATGAATTATTTTGACTTTAAATTTTGCACATTGTGATTTGCTCTGTTCTACAAATATTATTGTCATAAGTGTGTTAATTCTTAGCTATAAATGTTAAAAACAATCACTTATAATACAAAATAAAAATAATATTCATAAAGGAAAACTTACTTTGCCTTCTTCGAAAAAGAGAACACTTAGCTATAGCAATGACATGTGAAAAAGATATTAGAGTATAATACATCTTTTAAGCTGAATAAAATTTGATGTTTTCAGTAAACAAATACAAAATCTAGAGTTCCTTACTTTATAATTTCAGTCAAATAAAAAGCTCAAGCACTGAAGTGGTGGTACAATACCTCCTCTTTTGATGTCAGGGATGAAAATATAAAACTATCCCTTTAAAATTAAGGTTAGACTTTGCAGTTTTTCTTCTTTTTTTCCATCAGGATATTATTTTTCTACACTGATTTTGATGAGGAAAGCTAACCTGGGTAAAGGTACATCACTTTTGTTTAAAATGATTATTTAGGAAATCAGAAAGTAGGTCCTCAGTAGCAGGGTAGAATTAATAACACTCTGGTCAAATATACATAAAACATGTTCACACAGATAAATATAATGGCATTTTAAAATATTGACATTGTAATTAAACATCCACATGTGTGCACAAAGGCGTATGAACACATTCACATACAGACAAGCAGTGTTTATCTAAACTGTTATACTTTGCGGATTGGATTGTAGTAATAATTCTATGGAAAGACCAATGTTATTATTCCTCATTAAAGTGGACTATATCATCTGAAATTAAGTAAGTAAGTAAAGTCACTCAGTCGTGTGACCCCGTGGACTGCAACCCACCAGGCTCCTCAGTTCATGGGATTTGAAACTAAAACAAAATAAAGCTGATCACACTGACAAATTTACCTATATTAAAACACTGATGTAGGGATGTGAAAGTTGGACTGTGAAGAAAGCTGAGCACCGAAAAATTGATGCTTTTGAACTGTCCTGTTGGAGAAGACTCTTGAGAGTCCCTTGGACTGCAAGGAGATCCAAGCAGTCTATTCTAAAGGAGATCAGTCCTGGGTGTTCTTTTGAAGGACTGAGACTAAAGCTGAAGNGATGCTTTTGAACTGTGGTGTTGGAGAAGATTCTTGAGAGTCCCTTGGACTTGGACTGCAAGGAGATCCAACCAGTGCATTCTAAAGGAGATCAGTCCTGGGTGTTCTTTGGAAGGACTGATGCTAAAGCTGAAACTCCAATACTTTGGCCACCTCATGCAAAGAGTTGACTCATTGGAAAAGACTCTGATGCTGGGAGGGATTGGGGGCAGGAGGAGAAGGGGACGACCGAGGATGAGATGGCTGGATGGCATCACTGACTCGATGGACATGAGTTTGGGTGAACTCCAGGAGCTGATGATGGACAGGGAGGCCTGGCGTGCTGCAATTCATGGGATTGCAAAGAGTCGGAGACGACTGAGCGACTGAATTGAACTGACCTGACCTGAATAACAAAGAATTTTGGAAACTACCTTCGTGCACACAAATAATCAAGTCACAGAATCTCCATTCTTCCAGTCCACAAGCCTTTGTATATTACAGAGGCAGCATCTCTGGGCACCAGGCCTCTCGGGTGTGGGTGAGCAGGAGTGGTACCATATTGGTGGTCTCCTCTTCCTCCCCAGATACATCTTTATTTTTTTTTAAGTTCAGTCCCTATTACTTTTTTACTATGGGTCTTCATTGCTGTGCATGGGTTTTATCTAGTTGCAGAGAACAGGGTCTCCTCTCTAGTTGCAGTGCGAGGGCTTCTCCTTGTGGAGGCTTCTCTTGTGGAGCACGTATCTAGGCATGCAGGCTTCAGTAGCTGCAGCACATGGACTGAGCGGCTGTGGTGCACAGGCTTAGTTGCTCCAAGGCACGTGGGATCTTCCTGGACCGTGTCCTCTGCATTGGCAGGTAGATGTTCACCCACTGTACCATCAGGGAAGTCCCATATTCTTGATCAGGTTCAAAGTACATTCCAAGGTATTTGTGGAATAATACACTATTGCAGAAATTTTATCTTTTTCACTCTCTGACAGGTTCAAAGGAAAGAACACTGCATCTTGCGTCCTAGAAGTTAACATAAATCTAATAACTCCCCCCTTAACCTCCTTTTTTCCCTTCCTGAACTACATTCACATCTATGCAGCATTTTCGGTGTTATATTTTATATTCTACTTTGTAACATGTACATGTCATATTTGATACTAGTTTGTAAGTTGCTTTCCAAGGTCGGGGCGATTGCAAACTTGATTTTCTACCATCACCCAGCGTAGAGTTTTAGGTACTAATGGTTTATCAGTTGTGTCTTTAGCTTTTTGGTACAAACCACAAGATGTGCGTTCAGTAATTTGAATTGTCCCTCTAAAGTAATCAGTAAGGTAAGTGTCCTTGTTTCTTCTCAAACTTAAAATTGATGGTTAAGATGCCAAGGGAGTCGAAGCAGTAGATTATGTTTTAAGTCAAGAAGCAGTTCTTTCACGTCTATAAAGAATCAATAGCATTATCCCTTCTGTAAACAATCCCTTAGGTTTTAAATTATTTAAATGTTGGTGTTCTGAGTCATTGTTGTTCACTGGTATTATCTGATGTTCTAATGTGACAACGAAGTCTGTTAAGCCTTACATGTCTGGCTTAATGGCAAGCATGTGAAGGGAATGGACTCTAACAATTGACATTTTTACACTTTAAATGTAATACAGTGGCAGTGTAGAGCCAACTAAGATCTGATAGCAAGAACAAAATCTTTGTTTCCTTTATTACAATTATTTTTGACCCTGGCCCCTCCTGGGTCCTTGTGGGGGGTGGGATGGTGGGATGGTGTAGTTTGGACTTGGGGAGCTCGTAACTGGGGTCATAAACACTCCTTCAAGAGAAGCCACTGCTCTGAGGAGTGTCACATTCACTCTGCATTTTATTTCCAGTGCCTGGGAGGTGGAAGCTTCTGGGATGCCTTTGGCCACGTTCCCAGTCCTGGAGGATTGAACTTGTCTTTGCGTCCTCAGTAAATCTGTTCCTGGGAAGAGCGACTTGGAAGCGACCGGGTGCCTGGCAAGTTTCTTCTTGAGATTGTGTAACTGATTCACACACATACACACACACACCACAAACAGGTCATGCAGTAAATCATGCTCTTTATCAGAAACGAAACCAGAATGTTAGGCTCTAATCACGAAAAAGACTGAACTTTGGTTTTGAAAATAGAGAAGTTGTCCACTGATTTCAGTCAATGTTCACAGCAGATCCTAAATCAATAAAGCACTGCTTTTCCTTGAAACATTTCTGTCATCATCTCAGTCATCATAAAACCCAGCTCCCACGGGTCTTCTGTCTTGTGCAGGTACTTGGCTAAGAGCTGGACCCTACAACAGATCACACTGATTTCCTCATTTTGCAGAAGGTGAAATCATGGCACAGAGAGGTTATGTAACAAGCCCCTAGGTTGCACAGCTAGAAGAGCTGTGCCTGGGGTTCAGATCTTGTCCTGTCTTGGTCTTGTCAAGTGCAGTACAATGTTGCCTCCCAGGCAGAAGGGAGGCAGGTAAACACAGGTATTACAGTACAATGTTGCCTCTCAGGCAGAAGGGAGGCAGGTAAGCACAGGTATTGCAGTGCAATGTTGCCTCCCAGGCAGAAGTGAGGCAGGTAAGCACAGGTATTGCAGTACAATGTCTCCTCTCAGGCAGAAGTGAGGCAGGTAAGCACAGGGATTGCAGTGCAATGTTGCCTCCCAGGCAGAAGGGAGGCAGGTAAGCACAGGGATTACAGGTACTGTGACATTGCGGCTGGTGGAGCTAGGACGGTGTCCAGTCTACCCCCAGCTCGAGGTCACCTCCAGCTCTTGTTGTGGTTGGAGGTCCCCACCAGGCTCACTCCAAGGTGCTCACGGTCCTCGCTCTGGTCTAGTTCTTTGCCCAGGTGATTGTGGGAAGCTGTTTAACTCCTCCTTGGTCTCAGGTGAGTGAGTGAGTGAGTGAGTGAGCATGCTGCCTCTGGAGGAGGGCATGACCACTCACTCCAGGATTCTTGCCTGGAGAACCGCATGGACAGAGGAGCCTCAGTTTCCTATTTGCTAGTGTAACAAATGACCACAAACTGAGTGGCTCAGAACATCACACAAGGACTTCCTGGTGGTCCAGTGGCTAAAACTCTGCATTTCCAGTGCAGGGGGCCTGATCCCTGGTCAGGGAGCTAGATCCCACATGCCGCAACTAAGACCCGGCCCAGCCGAGTAAATAAAAATAAACAACTATTAAAAGGCCAAACAGCACACATTTCAGTCTTGCAGTTCTGGGATTAGACGTCCAGAGTGGGTCTCACGGGGCTAAAACCAAGGGCTTGGCAGGGCTGGTTCCTGCTGAGGGTCCTGGAGAACCTGGTCCTTCCCATTCCCCTCCGCTCCGGGCCCCTCTCTCTCCAAAGCCGGGATGTAGCCCCTTCTCTCTGATTTCTCTCCCACGAGGGCCCCTGTGGTCACACTGTTTCTCAGGACAACCTCGCCATCTCTCTACCCTTAATAGGATCATGCTGATGCAGTTCTTTCTGCCATTAGCTTCATGCTCACAGGCTCCAGGGATCAGGGCCGGGGCGTGACTCTGCTCATTGTAAGGTGTGTAGGAGTGATTGTGCTGAGTCGCTTCAGTCATGTCTGACTCTGTGCGACCCCATGGACTGTAGCCCGCCAGGCTCCTCAGTCTGTAGGATTCTCCAGGCAAGAATCCTGGAGTGGCCTGCCACGCCTTCCTCCAGGGGATCCTCTCAACCTAGGAATCGAACCTGCATCTCTTATGTCTCCTGCACTGGCAGGCATATTCTTTACCACAACGCCACCTGGGAAGCCCATGTAGGTAACTTCAGTTCAGTTCAGTCGCTCAGTTGTGTCCGACTCTTTGAGACCGCATGAAACACAGCACACCAGGCCTCCCTGTCCATCACCAACTCCTGGAGTTCACCCAAACTCATGTCCATCGAGTCGGTGATGCCATCCAGCCATCTCATCCTCTGTCGTCCCCTTCTCCTTCTGCCCCCAATCCCTCCCATCATCAGAGTCTTTTCCAATGAGCCAACTCTTCGCTTGAGGTGGCCAAAGTATTGGAGTTTCAGCTTCAGTATCATCCTTCCAATGAACACCCAGGACTGATCTTCTTTAGAATGGACTGGTTGGATCTCCTTGCAGTCCAAGGGACTCTCAAGAGTCTTCTCCAACACCACAGTTTAAAAGCACCAATTCTTCAGCCCTCAGCTTTCTTCACAGTCCAACTCTCACATCCATACATGACCACTGAAAAAACCATAGCCTTGACTAGATGGACTTTTGTTGGCAAAGTAATGTCTCTGCTTTTGAATATACTATCTAGGTTGGTCATAACTTTCCTTCCAAGGAGTAAGTGTCTTAATTTCATGGCTGCAATCATCTGCAGTGATTTTGGAGCTCAAAAAAATAAAGTGTAACACTGTTTCCACTGTTTCCCATCTATTTCCCATGAAGTGATGGGACCATATGCCATGATCTTCATTTTCTGAATGTTGAGCTTTAAGCCCAGTTTTTCACTCTTCTCTTTCACTTTCACCAAGAGGCTTTTTAGCTCCTCTTCACTTTCTGCCATAAGGGTGGTGTCATCTTCATGTCTGAGATTATTGATATTTCTCCCAGCAATCTTGATTCCAGCTTGTGCTTCCTCCAGCCCAGCATTCTCATGATGTACTCTGCATAGAAGCTGAATAAGCAGGGTGACAGTACACAGCCTTGACACACTCCTTTTCCCATCTGGAGCCAGTGTACTCTGCATATAAGGTGAATAAGCAGGGTGACAGTACACAGCCTTGACGCACTCCTTTTCCCATTTGGAGCCAGTCTGGTCCACACAAAATCTACAAGGCTCTGCAAGGTTGGTTCATACCCAATTTCCTTTTTTTTTTTTTTTTTTTTTGCTTTACATTTTTGACTTTAAGTTCTTGTTTCCTCTCCTGCTAGAGCAGCTGATGGAGAATGAAAGAAATTTAAAAAGTAGATATTCAAGTGAGATATGTTAATAGCTGAGCTTGGGCGTTTTTGCCCCCAAAATATGCACCCAGAGGAATAGCCTGGCCAGCTCTGGGCAGCCCCACTCCATAGAGGGGCAGAATATGACTTCCTCTCATTTCCAAGTTTCACACAGGTGAGATGCAGGTTTACTATGTGGATTCTGTGGCTGAGGTGAGTCATGTGAGCAGCGCCACCTCGCTCCCTGCCCTGCCTGCACCCCACCTGCTCCGTCAGTGATGCTGCACAGAGAGCAAGCACTAAGTCAGATGGGCATCCTCGCCCCGTGCTGGGGGAGCGTTGCCTTCAGTCCTGGACCCCTCAGCTCCTCCTGTCCCCACACAGCTTCTCACTGCACTCAGGAACAGAACCGAGTTTCTCTCCTGTCTCCTCCCACACGGCAGGAATGAGGGGCAAGCGCTGTCTTCTCTTCCTCATTCCGCCTTCCCGAATCTATGGAAAATTACATTAGAAGGGTGGGGGAGGGGGAAGACACATTTCCGAGATGGAAAAACAACTTGGTTCACACTTTGGAGAATGTGGCTTTGGGTGGTTTTCAACCCTGAGTCTTTCTTTCCTTTCAAACACCTGCCTGGTTGTTTCCTTGTGGTCATTCAGTCCAGCTAAGAAATCCGGAGGCCACAGAAATAGGTGAATAAATAAAGACAACTCAGTGTGTCCATGTTTGCATGGCTATTGCTTTTGCATTCCATTTTCCCCTTCTTGCAGGTGATTTCTCTGATGGAACTGCTCTCCTAGCCGGCTATGATGGTTTATTCCATCTGTCACATTTTCTGTGACAGATGGAATAAATGTGCCCAGAAACGTGCTCAAACACTGTTCTTGATGTTTCTGTGAAACTGTTTATGGGTGAGGGTAATGTTGAAATGGCACCCCACTCCAGCACTCTTGTCTGGAAAATCCCATGGATGGAGGAGCCGGGTGGGCCGCAGTCCATGGGGTCACTAAGAGTCGGACACGACTGAGCGACTTCACTTTCACTTTTCACTTTCATGCATTGGAGAAGGAAATGGCAACCCACTCCAGTGTTCTTGCCTGGAGGATCCCAGGGAGGGAGGAGCCTCATGGGCTGCCGTCTATGGGGCCGCACAGAGTCGGACACGACTGAAGCGACTTAGCAGCAGCAATGTTGAAATGGTCAGACCCTGAGAAAAGCAGGTCCCACCCCCCAAATGTAGTGGGCCTTGTCCAATCAGTTGAAGGCCTGGATAGAGCAGTGACTGAGCTCCNGAGCCTCATGGGCTGCCGTCTATGGGGCCGCACAGAGTCGGACACGACTGAAGCGACTTAGCAGCAGCAATGTTGAAATGGTCAGACCCTGAGAAAAGCAGGTCCCACCCCCCAAATGTAGTGGGCCTTGTCCAATCAGTTGAAGGCCTGGATAGAGCAGTGACTGAGCTCCTTGGACCAAGAGGGAATTGTCCAGCAGACATCCTTGAGCTCCAGCTGCCCTGGCCTCCAGCCCACTGGCTTCCCCTATCCTGAGGGGGTTTACCAAGTCTCCACAATCACATGAGCCAATTTCTTGAAATAAATCTCTCTCTCTCTTTCTCTCTCTCTATATATATGTTTTGATTCTGTTGGTTCTCTTTGGTTCTGTTTCTCTGGAGAACCCTGGCCTTTTTCTCAAACATTTAACCTGCTTTTGAAGACAGGATGGGGTGGCCCTTTCTGAGCTGGAAGGGGCAGGAATGACAAGCACAGAGTCAGCACTGGGCTCTGAGCTGTGATGAAGTGGG
>SJYX01022752.1:7124-18551 GCA_006410675.1 Oreotragus oreotragus
CAGCCATGAAATTAAAAGATGCTTACTCCTTGGAAGAAAAGTTATGACCAACCTAGCATATTCAAAAGCAGAGACATTACTTTGCTGACTAAGGTCCATCTAGTCAAGGCTATGGTTTTTCCAGTAGTCATGTATGGATGTGAGAGCTGGACTGTGAAGAAGGCTGAGCGCCGAAGAATTGATGCTTTTGAACTGTGGTGTTGGAGAAGACTCTTGAGAGTCCCTTGGACTGCAAGGAGATGCAACCAATCCATTCTGAAGGAGATCAGCCCTGGATTTCTTTGGAAGGAATGATGCTAAAGCTGAAACTCCAGTACTTTGGCCACCTCATATGAAGAGTTGACTCATTGGAAAAGACTTTGATGCTGGGAAGGATTGGGGGCAGGAGGAGATGGGGACGACCGAGGATGAGATGGCTGGATGGCATCACGGACTCAATGGACGTGAGTCTGAGTCAGCTCCGGGTGTTGGTGATGGACAGGGAGGCCTGGTGTGCTGCGATTCATGGAGTCACAGAGTCAGATGCAACTGAGCGGCTGAACTTAACTGAACTTAACTGAAGTGACTTAGCAAGCAGCCCAACCCCTGCAGAGTGCCAACAAAGGGACCTCCACTTTCACCACTCAGCATTGCGGGAAATGTACCTGAAACCTTCCACCCTGCCTAGGTACCAACCAGTGACCTAGAATCTATGACCTGACTGGAAACTGAAGCTGCCTCAGAGAAATGCCATTGGCCTGCCGGGACTTGCTGCCTCAGTTTGATCTCCAAGTTTGCCATCAGATGGACCCAGTATTCTTTTAGGGTCCCACTAACTTACTCTCCTATATTATCAATAAACATGATTTTATAGGGAGAATGTACAAAGCACAGTCTTTCCCCCACCCAGGAACTTTCTTCTTCCCTCATTCCCCTTCCTGCATCACTAGGAGACAGACAAGGTCTTCGCTTCTGATTGAGCCGTGAACAGTCAGTTCTCTCCTCTGCTACGCTGGCAACTGCAGCCTCCATCTCAAACTCTGCCAAGTCAAACACCCACTGTGGGGACCAACCGCCCTGGGTCCAGAGTTTACAGGAACCTGCACCATCAGGAACCTGAGCCAAGGGCAAAAGAGGAATTATGGCTCCAGAGTTAATCTGCCTAATATTTAGTTTTTCCAGTGGCTGTCAATTGATTTACCTTCTCAGCAGTGACACCTAACTTGTCAGGGAAGTGCTGCTTCTGATCTTGGGGTTTTTTTCCTCTTGTGGTTGAGAGGGGAGTAGCCACACGAGCTATTCAGATTCTGGCCTGTGGGCCCCAGCGATGGGCTGGAAAGGGTTGTTCAGGAACCACGTACATTTGGCTGCTTCTGTGCTGTGATGGAGAGATTGGTACTTGGCTGTGTCTCCCGCAGGCTGGGGCATTTGAGAGAATTCAGTCACTCTTTTACTTCTGTTTCCCTGATTTTTACATTTACTGTATTGATATAACAAATGATATTGGCTTCCTGCTTTGGGTACTGATAAAATTTCTTTGGAATATACATTTATTAAAGCAAGAGAGGTGATTAAGAAAACGTTGTGTGCGTTAGTCGCTCAGTCATGTCCAACTCTTTGTGACCCCATGGACTGTAGCCCGTCAGGCTCCTCTGTCCACGGGATTCTCCACGCAGGAATACTGGAGTGGGTAGCCATTCCCTTCTCCAGGAGATCTTCGCCACCCAGGGACTGAACCCAGGTCTCTTATGTCTCCTGTATTGGCTAGAGGACTGGGGTGGGGTGCATAGCAGGAAGCAACAAAACATTGTAAAGCAATTATCCTCCAATTAAAAAATGAATAAATTAAAAACTGTTAACTTTAAGACTCTCTTACTTCTCTATCTTTTCCTTGATCATATATAACAGAATTTTGTCTAAATTATTAGTCTCAAATAGAAGCTTTCCTTTATTGATGAAATATACTGTTATTTTAATTGTTTTTAACTTTGCTAATTTCTGCTTTGTCTTCATAATTTCCTTCAGTTAGCTTTTGTCGTGATTGTTGCTGTATTTCAGTTGCTCAGTCATGTCTGACCCTTTGAGACCCCATGGTCTGCAGCAGGCCAGACTCCTGGGTCCTTCATTATCTCCTAGAGTTTGTTCAAATTCATGTCCTTTGAGTTGGTTATGCCATCCTGCCATTTTATTCTGTGTTACCCCCTTCTCCTGCCCTCAATCTTTCTCACCATCAGGGTCTTTTCCAATGTTGGTTGTTTGCCTAGGGTGGACAGAGTATTGGAGCTTCAGCTTCAGCATCAGTCCTTCCAATGAATATTCAGAGTTGATTTCCTTTAGGAGTGACTGGCTTGATCTCCTTGCTTAGAGACTGTCAAGAGTCTTCTCCAACAACTGGAAAGCATCAATTCTCTGGAGCTCAGCATTCTTTACGGTCCAGCTTCTACATCCATACATGACTGCTTAGAAAGCCATAGTTTACTACATGGACCTTTGTTTGTAAAGTGATGTCTCTACTTTTTAATTAGCTGTCTAGGTTTGTCATAGCTTTCCTCCAAGGAGTGAAGTGAAGTAAAAGTCGTTCAGTCATGTCCAACTTTTTTCAACCCCATGGATTATACAGTCCATGAAATTCTCCAGGCCAGAATACTGGAGTGGGTAGCCTTTCCCTTCTTCAGGGGATCTTCCCAACCCAGCGATCAAACTCAGGTCTCCCACATTGCAGGCAGATTCTTCACCAGCTGAGCCACAAGGGAAGCCCAGGAATATTGGAGTGAATAGCCTTTCCCTTCTCCAGCAGGTCTTCCTGATCCAGGAATTGAACCAGGGTTTCCTGCATTGCAGGCAGATTCTTTGCCAACTGAGCTATGAGGGAAGCCCAAGGAGTAAGCGTCTTAATTTCATGGGTGCATCACCATCCACAGTGACTCTGGAGCCCAAGAAAATAAAGTCTGTCACTGTTTCCACTTTTTCCCCATCTATTTGCCATGAAGTGATGGGACAGGATGTCATGATCTCAGTTTTTGGAATGTGGAGCTTTAAGCCAGCTTTTCCACTCAGTCCTCTCTTCACCCTGAGGCTTCCCTGGTGGCTCAGATGGTAAGGACTGTGCCTGCAATAGGTAGACTTGGGTTCAATCCCTGGTCTGGGAAGATCCCCCGGAGAAGGGAAGAGCAACCCGCTCCAGCATCTTGCCTGGAGAATCGTGTGGACAGAGGAGCCTGCTGGGCTATTGTCCATGGGGTTGGAAAGAGTTGGACATGCCTGAGTGACTAACACTTTCACTTTCTTTCACCCTCATCAAGAGGCTTTTTTTGTTCTTCTTCGCTTTCTGCCATCAGAGTGGTATTATCTGTGTATCTGAGGCTACTGATATTTCTCCTGGCAACCCTGATTCCAGCTGTGTTTCATCCAGCCTGGCATAGTTGAAACAGAAGTACATGTTTTTCTGAAATTCCCTTGCTTTTTCTATGATTCAGGGGATGTTGGCAATTTGATCTCTGGTTCCTTTGCCTTTGTGAAATCCAGCTTGTACCTCTGGAAATTTTCAGTTCAAGTACTGTTGAAGCCTAACTTGGAGGATTTTGAGTATTGCCTTGCTAATATGTGAAATGAGTACAATTGTGAGGTAGATTGAACATTCTTTGGCATTGCCTTTCTTTGGGGTTGGAATGAAACCTTACTTCTTCCAGTCCTGTGGCTACTGCTGAATTTTCCAAATTTGCTGGCATATTAATTGTAGCACTTTAACAGCACCATATTTTAGGATTTGAAATAGCTCAGCTGGAATTCCATCACCTCTGCTAACTTTGTTCACAGTAATGTTTCATGATTATTTTATTACTATTTTTCAGTTTCTTGGTTTGAGAACATATCATGCACTCTAATATTTAATTTCTTTAATAAATGAATTCACAACTATATATTTTCCTTTGAATACCACTTTAATTTCATCTCATTGTTTGAGTAGGTTATTGTCATTCAGTTCTAACTAGTTTCCAGTTTTCATTTTTATTTCTCTATGTGTGATGTTTTAAGCATATTTGTGCTTCTTCCAAAAAGTGCTGTGAAAGATGGGCCCAACATGCATTTTTTTCATTTCCTTTTTTTGGTTGTGCCAAGTGGCATGTGGGATCATAGTTCCCCCATCAGGAATCAAATCCAAACCTCCCGCATTGTAAGTGCAGAATCTTAACAACTGGGTCACCCGGGAAGTTGTCCAGTATGCATTTTGAAGTGTTCTTTAAAGTCTTGGAAAACATCCTGAAAATGTCTTTGGCAACAGTTTCAAACAGTAACAGTCCTGTTACTGATTTATGGAGAGTTAGATACTTTTGCGATACAAATATTAGGAAAGGATCCTGAGGGAGATGGAATGGTGATTAATAAAGCAAAGAAGTCCTGATTTACTTGAGTTGGGACATTTCTTTATTCCTTTTCCTAAACTAAGATATAATTGATATATAACATTATATTAGTTTTAGGTGTGAATAACATAATGATTTAATATATGTATACATCCTTAAATGGTCACCACAGTAAGTTTAGTTAACATCTGTCAGCTCACGGAGGTAAGTTAGTTTTTCTTGTGATGAGACCCTTTAAGATATATTCTCTTAGCAACTTTCAAATGTACAATACAACGCTAACAACTGTAGACACCATGTCATAACTTGTAGCACTATAACATTTATTTTATAACTGGAAATTTGTACCTTTTGACCACTTTCATCCATTTTGCCCATTTTGTGTTTGCTTAGAACTTATTGAGGTCTATTTCCCCCAGGGAATTAATTTCTGATTTCATTGTACTTTGATTAGTTAATATAGCTTCTACAATATCAATTCTCTGGAATTTATTATGGTCAGTAAACATGGCTATATCATATCATTAAATTACTTTGGGGGCATTAAATTACTTTGGGGGCATAGAATTCTAACTCTAGTTATTCCTCTCAGGGATTTCAAGATAATTTTCATGGTCTTCTGAAATTTCTTAATTATAGGATAATTCTTATCCTATCAGAATTCTAATGCTGATTTTATCTCTTTTATATTATCGTGTTTTATCATTTTTGCCTAGACGTTGAGAGGATTTGGATTCTAAACTTTGTTTTCTGAAATCTCCTTACATGTGTCTAGGTGTTAATTTTTTTTCAAGGTAGTTCTCAGTAAACTCTGGGAGTCCTTTGAAGGTTCTGTCTCATCTTCACTGCTGGGAGAACCTTCCTGGCTGAGAGTACTGATTCTGCTTCCTCTCTACTCCCCACATCCTGTCCACTGAAAGTCCTCATGGACTGGAATCTTGTGTCCATTCACTACATTCCTTAACTTCTCTTTCTTTCTCTAATTTTCTTTACCCTGTTGCATTACCATTGGGAAGAGCTCCTCACCCTTGTCTTCTGGTTGATTAATTTGTGTTCTTTGACTGTGTGCATCATGTTATTCAGAGGAACTGCTGAAATCTTTACTTGCATGAACCAGTTTTTCATTTTCATGCTCTTTTTATTCTTGGAAGACCCTCTTGTATCTCTAGAGGTTCAACATTCCAGTTTCTTACAAGGTGCAATCTGATTGTTCCGTTTACTGCATTTCATTGGGTAAGCATCTTTCCCTCAGCTGGGGTTGCTAGCTCTCTATTTGCCAGGGCAATTTAGAATTCCGCTCTCACCTCTGTATATGAAAAACCCTGCTGTTCCTGGTGGTAGACTCCTCAGGAATGGCAGGGGCCCTGCTGGGTCCTGTGGTCGCAGCTTTTCTGAAAGGATGGAGAGGGCTCTGATGCCGCTGGCTGCAGCATCTTGGCAGCCTGCCTTTCACCCCACCATCCTGGGTCCCACTAAACATGCAGGACACTGTCCAGTGTGTTGACCCAAGCTCCAGCACCATCTAGAAGGTCCCTTTGGCTGCCTGGCCAAGATGTGTGCCAGGTGTCTGGGCACGGGAGATGCCACCTGAGCATCCCTCGCCTGGAACATTCTGCCACCTCCCTGCATTCCGGGATCCCTCCTGCCTTCACACACACCTCCTCTCATCACAGCACATATCTGCTGCTTTTTTCAAAGTTTTGTGAGTCTGGCACCAAAAGTTTCTATTTCAAACTAATTCATGTCTGCTTTACACATTTCAAAACATGTTTTCAAAGAGTTTAGAGACAATGGATGCTTTCTTGTTTGCCATCATTGTTTCTGGTTTTTAAAAATATTTTCAACCATGTTTAGAACTCCGGAGTCTGAGAAGCTCCGCCTTGGTGTGGAGACTCCCCTGTCTTTGCATCTTTTAGAGGAAAGGGACTTTAACAAGGAAAAGACCAAAGGGACGGAAAAAACTGGAGACGTTCGTGTTTCCCAGGTGGCTCAGTAGTAAAGAAGCTGTCTGCCAAGGCAGTGGACTTGGGAGACGTGGACTGGATCCCTGGGTGCGGAAGACCCCCTGGAGGAGGGCAGGGCTACCCACTCCAGTACCCCTGCCTGGAGAATCCCAGAGACAGAGGAGCCTAGAGGGCTACAGTCCGTGGGGTCACAAAGAATTAGACACGACTGAACATGCACGTATGTACATATAGTTAGATGTTTTGACTCTGAGCGTACAAATATCATTTACATGAAAAGAAAGGTCTAAGACCGGCCAAAGAAGATTAAAGCTTTGATATCTCAAATAATTAGAACACGTATGACAAGAAGAATATTCAGGAACAATGCAGTTTCAGCTGCAAGTGAAGAACCAGTGACGCAGTGAGGAAGAACCCGGCTCCATCTCCCACATCTGAGCTGACAACCCATCAGCGCACATGTGCCAAATGTCCAAATGTGCGTGGCACGCAGACTCAGCTGTGACAAACAGGGAGTGAACTGTGTAATGGATTACATGCATGGGGAGGCTTTACTCCCCTCTCTCTTTTTCACATATAGTAGTCCAAAGCTGTCATTTCTGGGCTTCGGACATCACCTATATAAATGCCATTCATCAAGAACATAGGCTGACATATGCTGCTGGTTTCAACTCCTGGCCTCTAGGCTGTCATGGTTATTTTCTTCTAGACCAGAGGTGGGAAAGAGGATGCAGGAGCATGAGGGAGAGGTCCTAATGGTCTGGGACGAATGAGGTGCCCAGCCCCTCTCTTGTTCCATCACCCAGAACTCAATCACACGGCCTTGATAAATGCCAGGGAAACAGAGAGATGGGGATTAGCTGTGTGATCAGATCAAGACGGGGACCAAGTGAGATGAGCCGCTGGCTCTCGGTACCAGAGTTGACTCTGACGGCTATCAAACATCACTCCGTACCTCCTTCTCATGGGAATTCTAGTATCTCCCCTGTGGGGCACACCCCAAATCTCATTTAGTCACTGGATTCATATCAGACTGCAGGAACTCTGGGTTATGTTCATTCCTTTCCAACAGGCTGGGATGTGACTTTCTTTTATACTACACTCTGACCTGGGTGTGGGAAGATGCTAGCAGATACTAGCTTACAAAGGCATATGAAAGCATTCATAGGCTGCTTCCTGATGGTACAAATTTGGGGCCCTCCACAGTGTCTGATGTTGAAGCTGAAACTCCAATACTTTGTCCACCTGATGCGAAGAGCTGACTCATTGGAAAAGACCCTGATGCTGGGAGAGGTTGGGGGCAGGAGGAGAAGGGGACAACAGAGGATGAGACGGTTGGATGGCATCACCAACTCAATGGACATGGATTTGGGTGGACTCTGGGAGCTGGTGAGGGACAGGGAGGCCTGGCATGCTGCAGTTCATGGGGTCGCAAAGAGTTGGACACGACTGAGCGACTGAACTGAACTGAGCAGTGTCTTAGAGTCACTGCCTCTTTTTTTGAGCCATTCTAGAGCTTCCTTGGGCTTTCCATGAGGTGCTGGTGGTATAGAACCCGCCTGCCAATGTAGAAAACGTAAGAGATGGGTTCGACCCCTTGGTCGGGAGGATCCCCTGGAGGAGGGCATGGCAACCCACTCCAGGATTCTTGTCCGGAGAATCCCATGGGCAGAGGAGTCTGGTGGGCTACAGTCCGTGGGTTTGCAGAGAGTTGGAAATAACTGAAGCGACTTGGCACACAAACACAGATGTGTCTTAGGCAACATAATTCTCCAATAGCAATAAAATTTTGTCTATTTACTTCAGTTCATGTCATGTGTCAATAAACACCCCCCCCAATCCTCCAAAGAGATTTTATTTTTTAAAATCAACATTAAAAAATTTATCTCTCTTCTGTCAGTGTCTGCTCCTTTCATTACATCTGAAACAAGTAAGCTTGGGGAGAAAATTACACTTAATTTCTTGTTTGCATCTCTGTCTTTCAAAACTTTTTGCAGACTTATTCCTAGTCGTTGAGGTTAAGAAGTCTCTATAAAGTTTCAGATTTCTAGACTCCAAGATTTTGTGTTTCTTCCTCCAAACCAACCCATTCTTTGCCGATTGCTTCGTTGTTCTTTTTGAAGTAACTTGTGAACACAGCAAGTAACGATCAGCATACACTGGCATTTCTGGCTTTTCCACCTCTCGTCCCCCAGCTTATGGCCTAAGGAGTACTCTACCTATCAAGCGGTCATCTCCCACTGTTCTAGAAATCTTCTGCAGTATGGTGGGCCCTTTAGCTCCACCCCCACTTCTGCCTCCCTACTTTTATTTCTTCATCATCTCAGCCATGTCATTGAGCCAATGCTGTGCTTAAAAGTTTGCATTGCTGAGGCCCCTCGCTTCAAGACAGCAACAGTTGCTTTGCTGGTGTGATGCCAGCTGCTCTCACACATAGTTTCAAACGTGGGTAATGCTCAATTCTGATAAGTCTGCTGATTGCTACACGAGATCTAGAGCAGGTGCTGCTGGTCAGCGAGGCTGGCTCTTCCCTGGAGGTACATCTGGATCTTGGGTGACCAGTGTTGTTGTATTTCACACATAGCTTCTAAGTGTGGTATTAATGTCTCCATCCCAATCAGCTAGAAGGGTAACAAGAGTGACCAGCATGTGTGGGAGGCCGTGGTGGCCAGGATGGGAATAGCAGGCATCACTTGTGTTCCAACGTGGTTGGCTACAGCCCTGTTGTCAGCCCAAACCCAATGGTGAGGAAGGCTGGGAGATGTAACTCCAGAGAAGAGAACAGCACTGGTTCTTGGGGGCATGTAATGAGTTTGTCCTCAAGGATGAGCTGAGGCTTGTTTGTGTCATGCAGAAGACAATGACTGGACCTAGGAGGAAGCACAAGCTGGCTCTTGCCTTTAACCTGTCTCAAGTTCTCCAAAGAAATTCTCTCCATGAAGTCCCTGGAACCTGCAGTTAAGATGATGACGATTGAACATGAGGGTCTGTATTAGTTTCCCATTGGTGCCATTGGACTTCCTGGGTGGCTCAGTGGTCAAGAATCCATCTACCCATGCAGTTGACATCAGAGATGCATGTTCAATTCCTGGGGAAGATCCCCTGGAGAAGAAAATGGGAACCCACTCCAATATTCTTGCCTGGGAAATCCCATAGGCAGAGGAGCCTGGTGAGCTACAGTCCATGGGGTCAGAAAGGGTCAGATATGGCTGAAGAGACATAGCATGCACCCACTACCACAAACTGAGGGGCTTAAACCTTTTAAACAAATCTAATCTATGACAATCTCATAGACAATCAGTGAAAACCTACTGTGAAATCTAATCTATGACAATCTCATAGACAATCAGTGAAAACCTACTGTGTAGCACAGAGAAGTCTACTCAATGCTCTGTGATGACCTACATGGGAAGGAAATCCAAAAAAGAGGGGATATAAGAAAATGACAGTCCACTGTAGTATTCTTGCCTGGGAAATTCCATGGACAGAGGAACCTGGTGGCCTACAGTCCATGGGGTTGCAACAGAGTTGGACATGACTGAGCGACTAAGCCACAACAGCTGATCCACTTGGCTATCCAGCAGAAACCAACACAACACTGAAAAGCAATTACAGTCCAATGAAAGCTTTAAAAAAAATCTATTCTACTGCCCAACAAGGACCTACTCTACAGCACAGGGAACTCTATTTAATATTCTCTAACAACCTAAAAGGGAAACAAATTTGAAAAGTAACAGATACATGTGTAACTGATTCACTTTGCTGTACAGAGGAAACTAACATAGCATTGTAAATCAAGTGTATACAAATACACAACTTGAAAAAATTTATTATATAAAAAAAGTATTCTCCCACAGTTCTGGAAACAAAAAAAAAATCCCCAAATCAAGGTGTAGCAAGGGATAGTTCACTCTGGAGTCTCCTGGGAGGATCCTGCCTTCCTTGTTTCAGTTCTGGAAGCCCAGGCACTCCTTGGCTTGGAGCAGCATCCTTACAGCACCTCCAGCAGCTCTGGCCATCTCCACACGGCTGTCACCTCTGAGTGTCTGTGTGCTTGCATGGTATTCATGCATGTGAGTATGTGTGTGTGTGTGTGTGTGTGTGTGTGTATGTGTTCAACTTTCTTTCTTCTCATAAGACTGTTGGATGTACTGGTTTGGAGTCTACTCTGATGCCTTATCTTAACTTGATTATGTCCGCCAAGATTCTATGTCCAAATCAGGTCATCTCTGTAGGTACAGGAGATTAGAACCTCAACAGATCTTTTGGGGGCAAACAGGGCTTCCCAAGTGGTGTTAGTGGTAAAGAACCCATCCGCCAACGCAGGAGACTTAAGGGACTGCAGTTCCATCCCTGAGTCGGAAAGTTCCCCCGGAGGAGGGCATGCCAGCCTACTCAGTATTCTTGCCTGGAGAATCACATGGACAGAGAAGCCTGGTAGGCAACCATTCATAGGGTCACAGAGTTAGACGTGATTGAAGTGACTTAAGAAACACAAGCTGGAATCAAGATTGCCGGGAGAGATATCAATAACCTCAGATTTGCAGAGGTTATTGATATCATAGCCACCCTTATGGCAGAAAGTGAAGAAGAACTAAAAAGCCTCTTGATGAAAGTGAAAGAGGAGAGTGAAAAAGTTGGCTTAAAGCTCAACATTCAGAAAATGAAGATCATAGCATCCAGTCCCATCACTTCATGGGAAATAGATGGGGAAACATTGGAAACAATGTCAGACTTTATTTTGGGGGCTCCAAAATCACTGCAGATGGTGACTGCAGCCATGAAATTAAAAGATGCTTACTCCTTGGAAGAAAAGTTATGACCAACCTAGCATATTCAAAAGCAGAGACATTACTTTGCTGACTAAGGTCCATCTAGTCAAGGCTATGGTTTTTCCAGTAGTCATGTATGGATGTGAGAGCTGGACTGTGAAGAAGGCTGAGCGCCGAAGAATTGATGCTTTTGAACTGTGGTGTTGGAGAAGACTCTTGAGAGTCCCTTGGACTGCAAGGAGATGCAACCAGTCCATTCTGAAGGAGATCAGCCCTGGATTTCTTTGGAAGGAATGATGCTGAAGCTGAAACTCCAGTACTTTGGCCACCTCATATGAAGAGTTGACT
>SJYX01022752.1:20776-32726 GCA_006410675.1 Oreotragus oreotragus
TTTTTTTTTTTTTTTTTGGTCAATCAAACTAAAGGCTTTTCAGTTTGCTGATGCTTTTCAAAGAGCCAGATTTTTCTTTCACTAATTTTGCTTTTATACTCTCTATTTCACTAATTTCCACTGTAATCTTTAATATTTCCTTTCTCTCCCTGGCTTCCCTGGTGGCTCAGACGGTAAAGGGTCTGCCTGCAATGCGGGAGACCGGGGTTCGATTCCTGGGTCAGGAAGATCCCCTGGAGAAGGAAATGGCAATCCACTCCAGCACTCTTGCCTGGAAAATCCCACGGACAGAGGAACCTGATAGGCTACAGTCCATGGGGTCGCAAAGAGTCAGACACGACTGGGTGACTTCGCTTTCCTCTCCCTGGCTCTCGGTACAGTTTCTGCTCTTTTTCTAGTCTTAAAGCATAGAGTATGTGCTACTGATTTGACATCATTTTTTTAGATATAGGGACTTCTAGTTATACATTTTTCCCTAAGCACCACCTCCGTGGCACTCCACGCATTTTGGTATATTGTAGCTTCATTTTCATTCATGTTGAAGTATTTTCTAATTCATCCCTGTGGTTTCTTTTCTGTCTCACTGGTTGTTTGTGTGTTGTTTAAATTGTCACATAACTGAATTTTCAAAATATTTCTGTTATTGATTTCTAACTTCATTTAACTGTGGTTGGATATGATATGCTGCATGACTTTGATCTTATACCTTCATTTAACTTGTCTTATGGCTTAAAAATGGTCTAGCCTGGAGAATTATCCATGTGGCCTTTAAAGCCTGTGTATTTTGCAGTGTTCAGGTGGAATGTTCCATATAAGTGAGGTGGATCCATTTGGTTTACAGGGTTCTATACCTTGGTGAGTCTTCTGCTTATTTTTTTTCCTACCCATCATTGAGAGTGAGATAGTAAAGTTTCCCACCATTATTGTTGAATTGTCTTTTTTCTCCCCTCAATTTTGTCAGTCTTTGCTGAATGTGTTTTGGCAACTTTGCTATTATGGGCACGTATATTTATTGTGAGTCTAGCATCCTCGTGGATTTGACTCTTTATTACAAAAAGTCTTTTGTCTCTAGCAACATGTTTTGTTTTAATGTCTACTTTCTCTGATACTTTAGCTCCCTTATGGTTGCTGTTTGCACGGTTATTTCTTTTTTGTATCTTTTTGCTTCCGACCTACTTATATCTTTGAATTAAAGTATGTCTCCTGTAGATGGCATATAGTTGGAAATTACTTTTTAACTGAGTATTATATTAAGATCTCTTTTTTATTTTATTGTTTCATTCATTCACACTTAATGTTACTATTGATATGGGCCAAATTACGTTTGCAATTTGCTTTCTGTTTTCTATGTGTCAACTGCTTTATTTGTAGTTCTGTCCCTCACTGCTTGCTTTTGAATTAAGTGAATATTTTTAAAGCAATAATTTAATTCTTTTAGTGATTTTTAAAATTATATTCTTCAAGTTATCTTATTAATCGCTCAAGGGTTTACTTATCAGAGTATACTTCAGATTTATGCAAACTTAATTGCATATAGATATTTCTGGAATTATGTTTGGGAAAATCTGAAGTACATTCTGATAAGTAAACCCTTGAGCCATCACTAAAATAAAGAGTATAGTAAAAAGGCATTAAAAATTAAATATACATGTATACACATAAATTTTCTTTTCTCATTTAATGGGCTATTCAGTTGTGTTCAGTCCCTCACTCATGTCCGACTCTTTGTGACCCCATGGGCTGCCGCACGCCAGGCTTCCCTGTCCATCACCACTCCCAGAGCTTGCTCAAACTCATATCCATCGAGTCAGTGATGCCATCCAGCCATCTCATCCTCTGTTGTCCCCTTCTCCCCCTGCCTTCAATCTTTCCCAGAATCAGAGTCTTTTCCAATGAGTCAACTCTTTGCATGAGGTGGCCAAAGCACTGGAGTTTCAGCTTTAACATCATTCCTTCCAAAGAAATCCCAGGGTTGATCTCCCTCAGAATGGACTGGTTGGATCTCCTTACAGTCCAGGGGACTCTCAAGAGTCTTTTCCAACATCACAGTTCAAAAGCATCAATTCTTCGGCGCTCAGCTTTCCTTATGGTCCAACTCTCACATCCATACATGACCACTGGAAAAACCACAGCTTTGACTAGATGGAACTTTGTTGGCAAAGTAATGTCTCTGCTTTGTAATATGGACTATTACTATTCTGTATGGGCTTCTAAAGAATATGCCTGCAATGCAGGATGTCCCAGTTTGACTCCCGGGTCGGGAAGATCCACTAGAGAGGCTACCTACTCCAGTATTCTTGAGTTTCTCTTGTGGCTCAGCTGGTAAAAAAAATCCACCTGCAAAAGGGGAGACCTGGGTTCTATCCCTTGGTTGGGAAGATCCCCTGGAGACAAGAAAGGCTACCCACTCCAGTATTCTGGCCTGGAGAATTCCATGGACTATACAGTCCATGGGGTCGTAAAGAGTCAGACCCAGCTGAGCGACTTTCACTTTCATATTACTTCTACAGGTATTATAAACTTGACAATACATTTCTATGATTACTAATCTATAATTTTCTGTCTTTGAAAGAAGTAGAGCTAAAAAAGAGAAATGACCTATCTATGGAGCTTGCTTTTAAATAAATGAGCTAAAGAAGCCTCTATATTTTGGCCTTAAGTGGTTTAGGTCTTCACAGCAGACTGGACAGTTAGCCCAAGAACACTTTGATACTAAACTCAAAATGTCACAGGGACAATAGTAAAGGATTCCTCATTAAATGTTGTTACTGGGACGTCCCTGGTGGCGCAGTGGTTAAGACTTTACCTTCCAATGCAGGGGCCATGAATTCGATCCCAGATTGGAGAACTAAGGTCCCGCATACTGTGGGGTACAGCCAAAAAACATTAATGCTAAGATGGTATTTCAATGAATTTCAAGTATATTACTTTCAGATTCTCTAAACCAATATAGAATAAAGACTAACACTCAAAGGGTATGGATATTTCAGAATTCTCCTAGATATCCCCTAACTGCTTAGTTATACTTTTCTGAGAAGTATTTTTTTAAGAAAGCTACAAAATGCCCATTCAAAACTAAACATTTTAGCATACCAAGAATGCAGATAAATTCTTGGTGGACACTCCAGGGTTTTGCAGCATGGAGAGATAATTTTCTCTAGAAACTTTGTGGTCAACTGTTACCAATCACAGTCATTAGCTTCATAAATTATGGATGTGCTTCTCATCATTCCAGGAAGTGCAGATCAGCTACTGGATGTGCTAGAAGTGAAGTCTGCCATATATGATTCTCTGCACGTAACAGAGAATCACAACCCTGTGGAACAGCATGTCAGGCATAGTTTGTCTGAAGAATGAAATATAGGAGTTAAGTGAGCACCAGACCAAGCGCATGGGGACCTAAAACGTGCCTGACTGTCTGGTGGCAGAAACAAGTGACACTTTCTGTTAGGAGCTGAACAAGGACCTTGGGCTGCAAGGAGATCCAACCAGCCCATCCTAAAAGAGATCAGTCCTGGGTATTCATTGGAAGGACTGATGCTGAAGCTGGAACTCCAAAATTTTGGCCACCTCATGTGAAGAGCTGACTCATTGGAAAAGACCCTGATGCTGGGAAAGATTGAGGGCAGGAGGAAAAGGGAACGACAGAGGATGTGATGGTTGGGTGGCATCATCAACTCAGTGGACATGNAACTCCAAAATTTTGGCCACCTCATGTGAAGAGCTGACTCATTGGAAAAGACCCTGATGCTGGGAAAGATTGAGGGCAGGAGGAAAAGGGAACGACAGAGGATGTGATGGTTGGGTGGCATCACCAACTCAGTGGACATGGGTTCGGGTGGACTACAGGAGTTGGTGATGGACAGGGAGGCCTGGTGTCCTGCAATCTATGGGATCACAAAGAGTCAGACCCGACTGAGCGACTGAACCGAACTGAACTGAACAAGGACCTGGGTGGCAGAAATCCAGAGGGAAAGAAATAGGATCCGATACTGTGATACTGTAGACGCATGCAGACAGCAGACCACCAGGGACTTGCAGGTCACACTGAGACTTATTTGTGTTATTGAAGCCTAGTTGATTTACAATGTTGCATTAATTTCTGCTGTAAGTGGTTCAGTGCATATATATGTATATTCATTCTTTTAAATATTCTTTTCCACTATGGTTTACCACGGGATCCATCCTATATATAATAGCTTGCTTGTGCTAATCCCAAACTCCCAATCCTTCTCTCCCCACCCCTTCCCCCTTAGCATCCACAAGAAGTCTATTATCTATGTCTCTGAGTTTGTTTGAAATAATGCCATTTGCAGCAACATGGATGGAACTCGAGATGATCTTACTAAGTGAATTTAAGTCAGAAAGACAGATACCATATGATATCACTTATATGTGCAATTTAAAATCTGACACACACTGAGATTTTTGGTTATCCGATGGGAACAGTGGATAAAATATCTGTCTGATTCAAATAGAGAGATAACATCTTCTTATTTGCATTTGAAAATGGTTATTCTGGTTTTTGTGTGGAGAATTAAATTGGAAGGGAAGCAATAATAGTAAGTTATTAACTGCTCTAAAAGACAAGGAAAGAATAGTTTAAACCGGGTTTGTGTGATTATAGGATACAAAAGCCATGCAGATGGAGAAAACGTTTTGGATGCTGAGAATGAAAGGAGAAATGTGGCACAGATAAAAAACCAGAAAAACAAGCAGTAACCTAAAGTAAAATTTAAATCTTTAGAGGTCTTGATTAGAATACCACACTTCTGGGAGCCAGACTACTTTAAGAAAATCCTGTGATGGTGATAACTCATAGAGACTATAAATAAACATCAAATTCAAAGCCACAGAAATAAAATCTTGTTGAGTTTAAATCAATGTTACATTGAAAGACTTTTAACTTTGGTTTTCTATCTCTTTTTCCCTTCTAGTGTTGAGCTGAGTGGGGCAAAAGACTGTCAAGCATACTCATTGGAGAGTTCTTCAAGAAGTGATTCTCTGTACCATTTCTCTAGGTTCTGCATACATGGGTTAATATATGATATTTGTTTTTCTCTTTCTGACTTACTTCATTCTGGATGACAATGTCGAGGTCCATTCATACCTCTATAAATGGCCCGATTTTGTTCCATTTTATGGCTAAGTAATATTCCATTGCTTATAGGATATCTTCTTTGTCCAGTCCTCTCTTGATGAACATTTGTGTTGCTTCTGTGTCCTGGCTATTGTAAACAGTGCTGCAATATACACTATTAAAACTATGTGTAAAATAGATAACTAAAGAGAACCTACTGTATAACTCAGGGAGCTCAGTGCTCTGAGGTGACCTAAACGGGAAGAAAATCCAGAGAAGCCGGGGTATATGTAAACATATAGCTCATTCACTTTGCTGCACAGCAGCCACTTCACACACGTTTTAAAGCGACTATACTCATGTGTCACTAGTGGTAAAGAATCCGCCTGCCAATGCAAGAGACGTAAGAGATGCACATTTCATCCCTGGGTGGGGAAGACTCCCCTGGAGGAGGGAATGGCAGTCCACTCCAATATTCTTGCCTGGAGAATCCCATGGACACAGAAGCCTGGTGGGCTACAGTCCATAGAGTCTCAAAGAGCCGGGTACCACTAAAACAACGTAACACACAGAGACACACACACACTCCACCCTCCAATAAAACTCAACATTAAACAAAGGAACTGATTCTCTATCAGCTCCAATTTGAAAAGCAGCTTCTATGGGCTTATCTTTCTTTGTAGAAATCTACCCCTTTGCACCACCACTGTTAACTACCCCCACTCCCACTGGTATGGATCAAGCTTGATTAAACTGGAGGGGGATTTCCGGTCCCTGTAACTGCCTAAGGTCAGCACGTGCCCTGTTCCATACCACTGCAAGGAGATGAACAGCTCTCTCTAGATGTGGACAAGGGTATGAACGACTCTCTCTAGATGCAAACAAGGTTTAATTTCACAGCCTGTTGACATTCTGCAGAAAATCATCTTTCCTTATTAGACAGCCTGTCCTGTGTATGGTTGGTGTTTAGCAGCTTCTGTGTTCCCTGCTCCAGTTATGACTATCAAAAATGTCCCCGGTTACTGCCAAATGTCCTTTGGAAATCAGAATTGAATCTGGTGATGATCCACTGGTTTAGAGTTTTTGTTTTTTATTCACTAAGTTTATTTATTTTTAAGGCAAATAATCCAATTTCATATATTTATTTTTGGCCATACTGAGTGGCATGTGAGATCCTATTCCCTGGCCAGGGATCAGACCTACACCTTCTGCACTGGAAGTGTGGACTCTTAGCCACTGGACCATCAGGAAGTCCCCTGGTTAAAATTTTTTAATTAGTTCTTTTTTGTTTTTGTTTTTTCTTAGCTTTTGTTATGGTTCTTGTTCATCATTTTGACAAAGGAGACTGTTAGTTCTATGTTTCATTATTTTAAAATATACTAGTAACTTTCTCTGATCAACAGTCTTAGTTTGGATACTTAAATAGAGAAATGTTTGATTCCATCACAGTCAACATGTCATGTTCCAAACTAAGAAACTAGTGAAACAAACATGCTATGCAAATCTGATGAGTTTCAAAGCCATCATTAGCAATGCATTGCACTGGCAAAGAGAAAAAACAAACCACAAATGTTGTTCTTGACAATTGTTACATTTACAGAACTTCTTATATCATGTTTTCGATAGCTGGTTACTTCAGAAATCACCATCTAAAGACATACATTGACCTAATCACACCAATAATTCAAAAATAATAATTCAAAGTAAAGAGAACTTTTGAACTCTTAGCTTTCATATCATGGGACTGTCTTTTTTGTATGTGATTGGGAGGGAAAGCACAGTTACTAAATTAAGTAGGAGAAAACCCTGCTACTGCTCCCTGTCTGTAAAAGCAACAGATAATTACAAGAAAAGACACATTAAAATATGAAGAGAATTGGCCAAGTTTTAGCAGTACTATTTCCTGAAAATGAGATTTTACAATGTATGCTGCTTTTCTGCTTTGATAGTGTTGCTTAAATGTTCTGTTTACAAAAGAGGTTTGTCTAAGGAAGTTTAATAACAATGACATAATGGACTGTTTGCTTAGTAATGGAAAATACAGATGCAGCAATATCTCCAAGAACAATATACTACGAGCTTATTTGAAATATTTGCAGGCAGTTCTCATTTTACAGCATCCGAGTTGCATCAAAAAGATTCACGACTTTTAATAACTCTGTGCTATTAGAACACGCTACTAACACGACAACCTGAGTGGCCATGAAATTAATACTGAACAGCATTTTGTTTACCTCTCAGGATTTTGAAGTATATTTTAGAATGATGTGAACAGTGCTAAACTTAATAATACGTTCAAAGAAGTTTATTTTTGGTTTCATTCAGCACATTCTGGAATAGATAGAGAGGCACTTGGTATCATTCTGCTGACCTTAGAAAGTTTCTTAAAGTATCAGTAAAAAATCCCTAAAGACTGGCATTTGAGAGGGATTATCCAATCTGGTATTGGGGTATTAGGGAAGTAAATAAGATAAGAGCCTACGGAAGTTTTGTAGGAGATTAGGAAGCAGAACCTTGTGGCTGACCGCTTCTCCCACTATGATTAAGTGAAAACATAAATACTGAAAATATCATATAGATATGTCTTAAAGACATTGATATAATTGGAATCTCAGAAAAAAGAGAACAGGGGGAGTTGAGCAGAGGCAATATTTAAAGAGAAAAGGGTGGGGATTATGCAAAACTATTAAAGACATTCATCCATGTGTTCAGAGACCACACAAAAAAGCCAGGAAAGTTGAATACAAGGAAAACCTCCCCAAGGCACATCAGAGACACAGAGATACAAACAAAACAAAACAAAACAAAACACCTTTCTGCTGCTGTTCAGTCGCTCAGTTGTGTCCAAGTCTTTGTGACCCCATGGACTGCAGCCACCAGACTTTCCTGTCCTTTACCATCTCTCGGAGCCTGCTCAAACTCATGTCCATTGAGTCGGTGATACTCTCCAACCATGTCATCCTGTGTCATCCCCTTCTCCCCGGGCCTTCCCTCTTGCCCAGCATCAAGGAAAGCCTTAAAGGGGCCAAAGATAAAGCCACGGCATTCTCAGAGAAACAAGAATCCGAATGGTAGATGTATCCAGGAGAAAACATCCTTACAGTTTAAGAAAAAGGCATCTACACTCCTGTGCCTTGATCAAATATCCTTAGACAAGAAGGCAAAAGAAAGACACTATCGGATAAATCAAAGCTGAGAGCCATCGTCACCGCAGGCTGACACTCTAAGAAATAAGGAAGGAGCTCCTACTCATCGGCAGAAAGGGGCAGCTGCTGCAGAAGCTCAGGCTCTCAGGAAGGGGGGAAGAGCCCTGGGAAATGCACAGATGTGTCTGCATGAAAGGAAAAGAGAGTTATTACAGGGACACCAATAAGTATATATTTGAGATGTGAAACGTACATAGAAGTAAAGCATAAGACAGCGCTTGGAAATAAGTGCAGAAGAGGTGAATGGACTTATACCACTCTAAGGCTCTTACATTCTCATCAAGAGCTAAAGCACTGATTCAAGTCAAGGGTGACTATTACCACAATAAATTACTCACTAAAATAACAATACAAAAGGCAAAAGGAAACAGTGCAGGTACTTTATCAATTGGAAGGAGAGGATTAGAACAAAGAAGAGCTGAGACAATTAGAAAACCAATAGCAGGATAGAGGACTGAAACTTAACCATATTAGGAATCAAGTTTAGTATAAGTGGAGTAAGCAGTCTGTTTATAAGACACTTCTTAGACTGGGTTAAAAAAATGTAGATCAAACTATGTGGTCTTCACAGGAGACACACTTTATATGTAAGAACACAGGCTGAAAGTCACAGAAAAGAAAAGTACATGTTAATAGCATTAGATAGCTACTGAGTCTATACTAATATCAGGCAGACTTCAGGACAAGGAGTATAAAAGACCATTCCATAGTGAGAAAATAGTCAATTCAACTGGAAGGCATAATAATCCGAAATAGGCATGTACCCAGTGCATAGCATCAAGCATATGAGCTAACGGGAGAAGAAAGAAAGGATAGGAAAGGAAGCAGTCAAAGGTGGAGAGTTTAACATGCTATTCCTTTTGTATATTTTTACATGTGGGTGTGTATGCATGCTAAGTTGCTTCAGTCGAATCCAACTCTTTGTGACCCCATGAACTGTAGCCCACCAGGCTCCTCTGTCCATGAGATTTTCCCAGGCAAGAATACTGGAGTAGATAGCCATTCCTTTCTCCAAGGATCTTCCCTACCCAGGGATCGAATGTGGGATCCCTGCATTGCGGGCAGACTAGGGAAGACTGAGGGCAAGAGCAGAGGGGGCGACAGGGGATGAGATGGCTAGACAGCGTTACCGACGCAATGGACGTGAATTTGAGCAAACCCTGGGAGATAGTGGAAGATAGAGGAGCCTAGCTTGCTGCAGTTCATGGGGTCACAAAGGGTCGGACATGACTTAGCAACTGGGCAAGAACAAAATGTATTTATCAGGCATAGCTGTGGATCTTTTTCTATGCTTTCTTCTGTTTCATTGACCTGTTCCTCAATGTTTACACAAACACCTTCACCCCATGTCCACCCTCATCGGGATGTGTTACCTCTTACTTGTATTTTCTCTGATCTGTCCTTCTCCCTGATGGAAAAGATGTAACAGTAGAGTCAGTTGCCAAGTAGTTATATTTCCTTTCCTGTCATTTGTTCAAATTAAATCATCTATGGCAAACTATGCTTTCATCTCCATTTTCCTCTTATTTTATCCCAAATACAGAGAGAAACGAGGCTTATTACTTTAATATGCTTCATAAAGCCTTTTATCATGTTGAGAATTAAGTCTCTTGTGGATGGGTTATGATCGTTTACCCATGTTCTTGGATCTATACAGCTTCTTTAATCTTTGCCATTTAGTCTATGAAAATTGAAGCTGAGTGAAATAATGTGTGCTTCTCAGAGGCAGTGACACAAAAATTAAGTACTGACAAGTCTGGGCTCAATAACATGTCAGATTCCAAAGAATCTTTCTTTTTTTTTTCATCAAACAGCTAACATTTTTAGAGGCAGAATATCACTGGCTTCATAGTCCTATCTTTAACTTTATTATTATTGTTTAAGTTCTATGCTCACCAGGTCATGCATGTGATATAGTTCTAACTTATCCTTGAGTCTATCCTCAGTCTTAAAAAAAAATGAATCATATCTGTTTGGTAAGAGGAACCTTGGACAGGCAAGGGCAGGTCTGCTGCTGCAGCTGTAGAAAGAGATCAAATGCTAAGCAGCAAAGTCACTTCAGGAGACTTTATTTTAAAAAGTGAAGTCGGAAAAAAAGTTGCAACAGCACAATCCTTTTCTGTGTTTAATAACCACAGAAATCCTGTTCTGCATATAATTAATTACTTCATGGGGTTCCTTGTCAAAGTCCATTTTGGATATCCGGATTTGAGAAAGTTTCACTGTAGCTCTCATAGAATTAGAGTATTTAATCTCTTAAAGCTTTTTGTTGGAATTGGTCACCACGGATTTGCTGTTATTATTTAATTGCTAAGTTGTGTCTGACGCTTTTGCGACCCCATGGACTGTAGTCTGCAAGGCTCCAGTCCATGGGATTTCCCAGGAAAGAATACAAGAGTGGGTTGCCATTTCTTTCTCCAGGGGATCATCCCAAGCAGGGATCCAACCTGTATCTCCTGCATTGCGAGTGGATTCTGCACCATGGATAACAACATTCAGATGGACATCTTTAATTCTGAAAGTGGATCGAGAATCTACTTTTTGTGGCTGTTGTTAGATCGAAGGATATTAGACAGTCATGTTTGTTCTCTCTTGTCCTTTGAAGTTGTGAATCCAATGCCTCTGGTAGATTCCATCCTTTAAAACATTATGCGCACAGATTTCATTCTGACCATTTCAGGCTTCCCTTAGAGGGCTGGAGCCCAATGACAGAGGAGAGAGACGGCAGATACTGTCAACCCAGGTCTGCTCACAGGGCTCGCTCACACAGCCAGAGGCTCCGCCGGGAGCCTGTCTCTGGGAAGTCTCTAGCCAGGGACAGCGCTGGCCAGGTGCAGAAGAATAACATGGGGATCTGTGGAGCTGGAGTGGGGGAGCTAAAAAAAAATGCGAGCATCCATATTAATATTTTCTCTAGGTGTGGGATTCATCAGACTAAAAGCAATCTTGGTGGATTTTTTCCCCCTGTTCGTTTCGGTGCAAATAATTTCTTCTGGATTTGAAAATCAAAGAGACGTAAGTCCCTCTTTTCTTGTGCAACCTGCAGAATAAACTGCCCAGCTTTGAGGCGGGGAGGGATGGTTTCTGGGTCACTGAGAAGCCTAAGAGGAGACTAAGGTTTTTAGGAGAAAAGCCATCACAGCCTCAGTTTCTGTCCTTCTTCTTCTGACAGCAGTTTCCTCTTTCCATCTCCAGAGTCCTGCTGATAGGAGCGCCTGGCTCACTGAGAAATTCAGTCCATTGATTCTACTCCCAGGCTGGTCGCCTTTCACCCCTGACTGATAAGTGCTGCAGAGAAAAAAAATGACCTAGATGTGTGCAGAAGGTAGGCACCCCACAATTACCCGCTTTCGATTTATTTTCAGTTTTCTTAATTCTGACAAAAATAACAAATATCATAGGACTAAAGAATCATATCAAACAAAACACCAATTTAACCAGCAAGAGTTTTCTCTTAGCATATGGAGTCTTGTCATTTCCTTTGATTCCCTCACATGAACTGTTCTTTATTTCCCATTTAAGAGATTTCACAAAACAACATCATTTTGGAAGGCACCATTTTTCTTTAACATGGCAAGCTCACATTCATTTTCAAATAATATCATTCCTTTCAGTTCAGTTCAGTTCAGTTCAGTCACTCAGTCGTGTCCAACTCTTTGCAACC
>SJYX01022752.1:42477-70550 GCA_006410675.1 Oreotragus oreotragus
TATGTCGTAGGCCTAACCCCTAGTATGTAACCACTTTTTGGAGATAGAGCCTTTGCAGAGGTACTCAAGATGAGACCATTAAAATGAGCCCTAATACAATTTAGCAGGTGTCCTTATTAAAAACGATCTGGACACAGACACACAAACACGCACAAAGATGGAGGCAGAGACGGGGTGATGCTTCCACAAGCAAATGGGCACCAAAGTTGGGCAGCAGCTATCAGAAACTGACGAACCAGCCCTGCCAACAGCTGGATCTCAGACATCCAGGCTCCAAAGCTGGGAGAGAGCACATTTCTACATTTAAGGCTTTCTGCTTGTGGTTCTTTGTTACACAGCTCTAGCAGACTGATAAAACCAGCCAAAGTGAAACTGTGGCACCAGTTTGATGGGAGGAAGAATAGTAGGGGGAAGTGTGGAGATAAACTCTCGCTTTCCCCAGAAAAGCGAGACAGGAAAAAAAATCAAGATTCCTCAATCAGTATGTAGAAAGAGTGACATCACTGGCGGGAGAAACCGCTGAAAAGTGAGCCATCGCCTTTGCAGAGAAATGGCCGGAGCGAGGACTTCGGCTGCCTCCCCCGACCTCCTAAGCGACGCGTGGAAAACGCATTCTGGCAGTGCATTCATAAACCTGAACAAGGACCGTCTCTAGGATGCCTGGGGCACACGGGGTGATGTTCCTCAGCTGGCTTGCTCCCTCTGCGTCCTCAGCCCCTGCTCCGCCTCTGCCGTCTTCCCAGCCTCTTCACCACGGACACCCTTGCCATCTGAGGATTTCCAGGGTCCATAAGACACATGCCACAGCCTCAGAAACCTGGCCCTCCTGCTTCAGTCTGAGTGTGTAAAATTTGACAGCGGCAATTTGAAGTGTTATATTTAATGATCATAAAGTGTTCAGAGGGCTTCCCTGGTGGCTCAGACGGTGAAGAATCTGCCTGCAATACAGAAGACAGGGGTTCCATCCCTGGGTTGGGAAGATCCGCTGGAGAAGGGCATGGCAACCCACTCCATTATTCTTGGCCAGAGAACCCCATGGACAGAGGAGCCTGGCGGACTACAGTCATCGGCTTGTACAGACTCGGACAAGAATGAGCGCAGCACCGCGAAGCCTTCAGAGCCGGGGAACCAGCAGCTCTGTGCTCCCTCGAGTTCATTCAAATGCTTAAAGCCGAATGAAAGCCTCACCCCCACGATCCTGAAATGTTCAGTTCCTTGACTGCGCCAGCCAGGGAACGACTCCGTGGTGCGTGGTGAAGAGGCTGGGAAGACGTTACAGTTTGGACACAAGCATTGTCTTAGGTGAACCTTCAAATAAAAATGGCACATTTAAATCTGCTAGCAACCATCCCCTGCTGACCCCCTAAAGAAGCACGCCTCGTAGAGAAGGTTTTCATTGTCATTCTCACTGAGGTTCTCCGCTCGGGTTCTTGGAATCCAAGGATCTTCTCTAGATACTTTCGGATGCAGGTAGATTTGGGGTACGCTTTTCCCTCCAAACTTCCCTCCTGGTTCACACCTGCCCCCCACCCCCGCCATTGAGGCTCTGTCCACCCAGACCCTGCCTCCCTGAGCATCTCACCCTCCAGACCCGCCCCTCCTGGGTGCGGGCTGCTCCAGCTTCTCCTCCTGGTGCCCAGAGGTGTGATCAGGACTTGACTCCTGCCAGGAGAGGCTCCCCAAAGCATCCCAGGGATGGCTTCTCACCCATGATGAACTCCAGCTGGTAGTCAGACGTGCCCTGAGCCTGGCCTTCTGGAGGCCTGGGGAGCACGTGACAGCCAGTGTGGAGGTCCCAGTGGGTTAGCACGTGCTGAACCCTGCTGGGCCCGGTCTCCTCAGCTGACCCTACCCTGATACGATGTTGGGTTTTACCTCCAGTGTACGAGGATGGCTCACGATGAGGGGCAATGCTGTGTGTCTGTGAGGGAGGCATTCTGACAGATCTGAGACGTTAGGGGACAGCCGGAACCTGCGTGGCTTTCACGTTCTTCCTGTGCACATGGACGAGGCTGTAGGGAAGATGCCTGGGATCCCCTGTCTCAAGGGCGCCACCACTCCTGAGAGCTGTGACAGTGAGTGTCCTGGGGCCTTTGCGAAGTGTCCCTTTCACCCTGTGCAGAGGCAGGGGGGCTGGGCCTATCAAGGTGATCAGTGCAATGTCTCCTCTCCATCCCCTCAGTCTCTAAGTAGGAAAATGAGATGGAGAAATCTGTCTGTGGAAGAAAGGAAACAATTTCCTTACTTAAGCCCTGGCAGGGTGCTCAGGGCTGGTGCACTGGGGTGACCCTGAGGGATGGGATGGGGAGGGAGGTGGGAGGGGGGTTCAGGGTGGGGGACACATGTGCACCCATGGCTGATTCATGTCAATGTGTGGCAAACACCACCACAATATTGTAAAGTAATTAGCCTCCAATTAAAATAAATAAAATAATCAAAAACAAAAAGAAATAGAGGCTGAAAATGGCCGTGTCTTGAAAAATAAGCTGACACTTGAGGGGGGAAAAAGATAAGCAAAGGTGATTCAAGTCTGCCAGTCAGTTGATATGAATCTGTATCTGATAGTCCTTCCTCAGCCCTTTTGCCCATCTTTACCACACCTCTTGTGAGACAAGGAGAAGGCCTCATGCTCTATTTTTGCCCAGAAGACAACAGATGGAGAATGATTTAGGGGCTGCATATGGTTTTACGGCAGAGAAGGTGATGGCACCCCACTCCAGTACTCTTGCCTGGAGAATCCCATGGACAGAGGAGCCTGGTGGGCTGCAGTCCATGGGGTCACTAAAAGTCGGACATGACTGAGCGACTTTACTTTCACTCTTCACTTTCATGCATTGGAGAAGGAAATGGCAACCCACTCCAGTGTTCTTGCCTGGAGAATCCCAGTGAGGGGGAGCCTGGTGGGCTGCCACCTATGGGGTAGCACAGAGTTGGGCACGACTAAAGTGACTTAGCAGCAGCAGCAGCAGCAGCAGCAAGGTTTTATGGTGAATTACTGAGAAATCAAGATCGGAAGCTACAATCTCCTAATTGTCTGGTCTGAGTTTTCAACAGCTCTTTGCAGTAATTCCTATGCACACTCAAGTCCAGCCAACCTCAGCTAGATGGGGTGCAGCAAACCAAGACATTATAAGGGTGGGAGGAGCCAAGAGAGCAGCCCCTCAGGAAGCCCTTCCTCTGGCAGAACTGCCTTGGAAAAATATCTTTGTATACATGTTGGGGGAGGGGGAATCCAAAGCCCTCTTTGTCGGTAGGAAAAGTTAGGAAGCCAAGGGGTTGCTTAGAGTGTGTGCATGGTGTAACTTCAGATTGGCACTCTCAAGTTTTACCGAAGAATCGACGCCTTCAAACTATGGTGCTGGAGAAGACTCCCGAGAGTCCCTTTGACAGCAAGGAGATCAAACCAGTCAATCGGAAGGGAGAACAACCCTGAATACTCATTGGAAGGACTGAAGCTGAAGCTGAAACTCCAGTATTTTGGTCATCTAATGAGAACAGCCGACTCATTGGGAAAGACCCTGATGCTGGGAAAGATTGAAGGCAGAAGGAGGAAGAGGACGTCAGAGGATGAGATGGTTGGATGGCATCACTGATGCAATGGACACGAACTCGGGCAAACTTTGGGAGATGGTGAGGGACAGAGAGGCCTGGCCTGCAGCAGTCCATGGGGTTGCAAAAGATCTGGACACAACTGGGAGACTGAACAACAACACTGTTGGAACAACACTGAATGGAAGCTGGAGGGAGCCAAGCTTCTGGGGCTGTGACATGTGTCTCATGGGTCCAGGCAATTCTCAGGTGTCAGAGTGTCACGGTGGAGAGGCTGGGAGATGACAGGGGCAGGGGAGGAGCTGGTGACGCCAGGAGAAAGCCCGCTGGATGGCACCTCTCACGGAGAGACCTAGCATCACCCACACTGAGCTGAAATATTTGGAAGATTTTCATTTTGTTTTAAAGTTTTGTTGAAGTAATGCGCCTATTTCTGCCTTCTAAATAAAGCTTAATTTTTAAGAAGGAAATGTGGATACTCAGACCCCCTGGGCAGTGTGGTGTGGCTGAGTGGCAGAGAAGCCATCCCAAGCTGGCTCAGCTGTGGTCCTGGGTTGGTGCCTGGGTCAGGAAGGAGCAAGCATGGACTCTCCAGGGGCTGCAAACCCAGATGAAGAGAGGCTGAGACACCCTGCCCAGCAGAATCAGGGGACAACTCAGGTCAGCCTTGCCTTGGGGAAAATATCTTCCAGGAGAAATTAAAACTCAGAATTTTGTCTGAGTCAGGAGTTCAAATTATTCCGTGTATGAGGTGTGGGAAAATCTAATTAGAAGGATTAATATAAAATTGGTCCTAGGCCAGTGATATTGCTGAGCCATCTGGAATAATTAAATGGACAGCCAAAATTAAATGCAGGAATACTTCACCCGTTGAGGACTGACATTTAAAACAAGAGCCATTTCACAGTTTAAAGACAGAAGATCTCTATGAAAATCCTAAGGAAAACACAGCAAATGGTGTATAGACTCACATCAGAGGAACCTGAAATTATAAAATACTGAATTGAAAAATTGTAGAGAGTTCAAATTATTCCGTGTATGAGGTGTGGGAAAATCTAATTAGAAGGATTAATATAAAATTGGTCCTAGGCCAGTGATATTGCTGAGCCATCTGGAATAATTAAATGGACAGCCAAAATTAAATGGAGGAATACTTCACCCGTTGAGGACTGACATTTAAAACAAGAGCCATTTCACAGTTTAAAGACAGAAGATCTCTATGAAAATCCTAAGGAAAACACAGCAAATGGTGTATAGACTCACATCAGAGGAACCTGAAATTATAAAATACTGAATTGAAAAATTGTAGTGTGAACAGACTTCAAATCAATAAGGATTAAAGGTAAGTTATACACTATTTTTTTTTTAAAAGGGAAAGAATTTGTGCTAAGAAAAATATTTAGTCTTAGGTAGAAAAAAAATAAAATTAGATCTCATACAATAACAACAGTAACATTCTAGAGGCATAAAAGATGTAATTGTGAATATAAAACTACAGATTTGAGAGTCCTGGGTCTAGCTGGGGGTGTAGACTCCTGGAAAAAGTGTCGCTTACATTAATTCAACAATAAAGTTCCTGATTCAGTTGTATCCACCCGAGAGCTGAAGTCATAGACTAGCCAAATAGCTCCAGATCTGGGAGAGGAAGCTGGTGACTACAGGAAGATGAGACCCTGGTACTTATTGACCTGGTTCTCATGCAGCTGTAGCCCATGCTAAGTTGAATTTTGCTCCAACGGTCAACAAATTGGTGAAGGCAAAGTGGAAGCTGGAGGGAGGGTATGCAGCGCCGGGAGAAGCCCATGATGGTGGGTAGTGGTTGCACATTCCTGAATGTATCATATCTTACATCTCATCAGATGCTAGAGGGGAGACAGGAATCCCAAGAAAGCCACTGTGGAAGGGGCACAGAATTCCACCTAGATCCTGCTTATTCATCTTCTCCATGTAATAAAAGTCTAATCCATTGGGGAAGTGAAAGCAAAAAAAAAAAAAACAAAAAAAACAACTGTCTTGCACCTGAGGGAAAGGAACATAAGAAATGCCTTTAGTCCTGGGTTTGAGATGTGGGAACAAGGGTCTATAGGGGCCCACACAGCTGCAAGACAGACAGGAGCATTGGTGAAGTCCTCCCCTGTGAAGTCCAGGACGTGAGCCCACCCGTCTAAGACTCAAGGTTCATCTGAGCACCAGAGCAGTCCATCCACCCCACACCATATGACAAGCATTGACTAAAAGTACCTGTGAATCCTGCTGGGAAATACACCAGAGACAGACTGTCCCCAAAGACCAGGGGAAGGAAAGTTGAAGTGGGTAAGTTCTAAGGTTTCTCATTTTTAGAGGAGAAACTAGAAAACCAGCATCCATACAATAACATGGTGTTGCTAGAAGAATCTGAAGCCTGTAGAGATTGAAGGTCATGAAAACAACAGCCTCACAAGCAGCTCAACTCCTAAGTAGATCAAGGGTCAACAAACCATGGCTCACAACCAGATCTGGCCCATTGCCTGCTTAGTGACTATAGCTGGGACACACCCACACCCACCTGTGTACATATTGCTGGAGATTACTTTTGCAGAAAGCTTATGACTCACAGGTCCTAAAATACTTATTACTTGAACCTTTCCAAAAATGACTGCTGATCTTTTGACTAGATTAACATGAACTTCCCAGGAAGAAATGAGAAAAAGATATGATATGTCAAGCATAAAGCTGTTTATTCAGTTTCTGCATTACTATGGACATTTTTAAATAAAATAAATTCAAAGTATAAAAAAGGCAACAAACTCCAAAGAAAGAGAACACTAATTAAAACCAAACTCATGTATGAAACAGATGTTGTAACTATCTGAAGAGGAATTTAAAATAGCTATTAATAATACATTCATGTTGAAGAGTCTGGTAGAAAAGGTGCCTAACATGAAAGATCAGATGAAAAATCATCAGGGAGATGGAAACTGTAGGAAAAAATGTTAGAAATGAAAAAGACTATAACAGAGATGCAGAATGGTTTCCAGGGGCTCATTATACACTCAGTAAAGACTAGTGTACTTGACAGCATGGCAATGAAAGTTACTGAACTGAAACAAGAAAGGAAAAGACTGAAAAATAAAAGAGCATCCAATACTATGAAAAAATATAGAACTTTTGGACATGTGCCTAATAAAAACCCTATAAGGAGAGAACAGTGCAGAGCAGCCTTATGAAATATGACAGGATTTTCCAAAATGATTTGTAGACACCAAACCACAGACCTATAAAGCTCAGAAATGTAAAAGACAAAGAGAAAAACATGAGCTTAGCCAGAAAATAATGCATTCAATAAAGAGGAACAAAGATAAGAATTTCAGCAGAATTCTTATTGGAAACCATGTAAGTAAGAACATAATGCATTGAAGACTTTAAGTTCTGGAAGAAAATAAAATCTGTCCATTTAGCATTTAATACTCTGTGAAAATATCCTTTGAAAATGCAAGATAATTAAATCTTCCTCAGACAAACAAGGAAATTCACTGCTGACAGATTTATTTTACAAGAAAAGCTAAAGTATGCTCTTCAAGGAGAAGGAATATAATATCAAACAGAAACATTATGAAATAAAAAAGAGGGTGGAAAATGTAATAAATGAAGGTAATAGAAAGCAAAGACAAAGGTCTGTCTAGTCAAAGCTATGGTTTTTCCAGTAGTCATGGATGGATGTGAGAGTTGGACTATAAAGAAAGCTGAGCGTCAAAGAACTGATGCTTTTGAACTGTGGTGTTGGAGAATACTCTTGAGAATCCCTTGGACTGCAAGGAGATCCAACCAGTCAATCCTAAAGGAAATTAGTCCTGTATATTCATTGGAAGGACTGATGCTGAAGCTGAAACTCCAATCCTTTGGCCACCTGATGCAAAGAACTGACTCATTTGAAAAGACCCTGAAGCTGGAAAAGATTCAAGGCAGGAGGAAAAGGGGACAACAGAGGATGAAATGGTTGGATGGCATCACTGACTCAATGGACAAGTTTGAGTAAGCCCNTGCTGAAGCTGAAACTCCAATCCTTTGGCCACCTGATGCAAAGAACTGACTCATTTGAAAAGACCCTGAAGCTGGAAAAGATTCAAGGCAGGAGGAAAAGGGGACAACAGAGGATGAAATGGTTGGATGGCATCACTGACTCAATGGACAAGTTTGAGTAAGCCCTTCATGCCAGCATCTGCTTTTTGGCTCCTGTATGATTTTTTCCCAGACCCTTTACAAGTGACCCTGCTGCACATTTCCTGCAACAGGAGATGGTATTTGATTTGCTTTCTTCCAGCAACCCTTTTCTGGTTCCCTGGTCTCTTGCCAGAGGTCCTCTTGGTGGAGTCCTGGAAAGACAGTCTAAGCCACTCCAAGTCCCACTGGGGCTGCTTGATTCAAGGAAACCTAATCAGCTCTGTGTCATGAAAGGGTAGAAGGGTAGCTTACTCTGCTGCTATCACCTCCCTGCCCTGCTATCTCCCTCCAGTCCTGTGCCTGCCCCTGGGAAAAAGTGGCAGGTCTAACTGCAGATGGGAGGGAAACAGCCGTCAACCTCCTTTCCTGGATTCACCCTCAGTATTTATAGGATAAGTCTGCTGAGAAGCTCTTCACTAAGTTTGGACAGGTCTTGCCATGGGATAGGAAAGAAAGCCCTCTCCAGAAGTCCCATGAGACTTGACTCAGCAGTCCTCACTGCCTGCTCACCAACATATCACCTCCTCAGATGGGCTGAGATGGTGGTTCTGGGTGGCAGAGGTTGCTCAATATCTTTCTAATAAGGGTTCACAGAACTCTCTGGTTCTTCCCACTAAGTTTGAGTAAGCCCTTCATGCCAGCATCTGCTTTTTGGCTCCTGTATGATTTTTTCCCAGACCCTTTACAAGTGACCCTGCTGCACATTTCCTGCAACAGGAGATGGTATTTGATTTGCTTTCTTCCAGCAACCCTTTTCTGGTTCCCTGGTCTCTTACCAGAGGTCCTCTTGGTGGAGTCCTGGAAAGACAGTCTAAGCCACTCCAAGTCCCACTGGGGCTGCTTGATTCAAGGAAACCTAATCAGCTCTGTGTCATGAAAGGGTAGAAGGGTAGCTTACTCTGCTGCTATCACCTCCCTGCCCTGCTATCTCCCTCCAGTCCTGTGCCTGCCCCTGGGAAAAAGTGGCAGGTCTAACTGCAGATGGGAGGGAAACAGCCGTCAACCTCCTTTCCTGGATTCACCCTCAGTATTTATAGGATAAGTCTGCTGAGAAGCTCTTCACTAAGTTTGGACAGGTCTTGCCATGGGATAGGAAAGAAAGCCCTCTCCAGAAGTCCCATGAGACTTGACTCAGCAGTCCTCACTGCCTGCTCACCAACATATCACCTCCTCAGATGGGCTGAGATGGTGGTTCTGGGTGGCAGAGGTTGCTCAATATCTTTCTAATAAGGGTTCACAGAACTCTCTGGTTCTTCCCACTAGGGCCACTTATATTATGCTTTACATTTTTCGTCAAAAAGAGATCAATGAACCCAGATTGAAATTTTTAGTTCAAAGGAAAAAATACTGAAAGCAATTTTGCAATACGCTTTTCTACATGCAGGATATCCAGAGTGAGTATCCTATTGGCAAGTGAAAATGTGAAGAGGCTAGAAACATATACTTGTGGAATTCTTAAGATCAGTGCAATTGCTGAGGGAAAGAATAAAAAGAAAGTCCAAAATGAGCTTGGTAAATGATCATCATGCAGGTAATGGTAGAGGTGGTGGTGGAGGGGCTTAAAATAAGCAGTCAGAAAGGCAGGAATTGTGTTGTAGTGAAGAAGAAAGAAAGGTGAGATTCCTTGAACAAAACACCTTTTGAATTACGAAATTTGACAAGGGCTAGATGTGAAAAGATGATAATGATGGTGATGATGGTGACAGTAACGATGATGGTGGTGGTGATGATGGTCTTGGTGGTATCTCCCTGCCCACATGGACTTCCTATGGATCACTTAGTCTGCAATGGTAGAGTTGGACTATAAGGTCTTTGAAACCAATCCAAGTCTAAATCTTGGGGATAAATGATCCACTTCATTTGATGGCAGATGTGATGTTCTGCTGCTTTATGATTTGACACTACTGGTACCTAGACCAGAGCAAGATCCAATAAATGCCTTTGAATGAGTGAATTAAATGACCTATAGACAGGCTAGATTTCTGACAGTACGGCATTGATTTATGGCTACACAATAATGATCATTAAATAATCCAAATGATTTTTAGAAATCTTTTCTATCCAAGTATATCTTCAAAAGTGGGCATGCTAACTGACATTTAAGAGAGTAAGAAACTTGATCAAAATGCCTAAAGGATAAAAAGACTTCTGAAACAATGACACCAATTAGAAAGAGTCTCCAAAAACCTCACCTACAGATTTGGTATTGTTATGGAGGGAGGAAGTTGGATTCTACTGTGGCTCTGCAACTAATTAGCTGTGTAACCTTGTGAAAATCACCACTTAACCCTCCAGGACATCAGGTTTTTCAGCGGTAAAGTGAGAGGATTGAAGTCAATATCTTTAAGCCATTTTCACTCTTAAGATGATCAGACTAAGTGAAGTAAGTCAGACAGAGAAAGACAAATATCATAGATATTGTTTACATGTAGAATCAAAAAATGACACAAATAAACTTAGTTACAAAACAGAAATAGACTCACTGTCTTAGAGAATGAACTTCAGGTTACCAGTAGGGGAAGGGAAGGGGGGGAAGATAGATTGAGAGTTTAGGACTGACATGTACACACTGCTCTATTTAAAAGAAAAGTACAACTTTCCAAAACTGAACCAGGAAGAAATAGAAAATCTTAACAGACCCATCACAAGCATGGAAATTGAAACTGTAATCAGAAATCTTCCAGCAAACAAAAGCCCAGGTCCAGACGGCTTCACAGCTGAATTCTACCAAAAATTTAGAGAAGAGCTAACACCAATCCTACTCAAACTCTTCCAGAAAATTGCAGAGGAAGGTAAACTTCCAAACTCATTCTATGAGGCCACCATCACCCTAATACCAAAACCTGACAAAGATGCCACAAAAAAAGAAAACTACAGGCCAATATCACTGATGAACATAGATGCAAAAATCCTCAACAAAATTCTAGCAATCAGAATCCAACAACACATTAAAAAGATCATACACCATGACCAAGTAGGCTTTATCCCAGGAATGCAAGGATTCTTCAATATTCGCAAATCAATCAATGTAATTCACCACATTAACAAATTGAAAAATAAATGCCATATGATTATCTCAATAGATGCAGAGAAGGCCTTTGATAAAATTCAACATCCATTTATGATAAAAACTCTCCAGAAAGCAGGAATAGAAGGAACATACCTCAACATAATAAAAGCTATATATGACAAACCCACAGCAAACATTATCCTCAATGGTGAAAAATTGAAAGCATTTCCCCTAAAGTCAGGAACAAGACAAGGATGTCCACTTTCACCGCTACTATTCAACATAGTTCTGGAAGTTTTGGCCACAGCAATCAGAGCAGAAAAAGAAATAAAAGGAATCCAAATTGGAAAAGAAGAAGTAAAACTCTCACTGTTTGCAGATGACATGATCCTCTACATAGAAAACCCTAAAGACTCCACCAGAAAATTACTAGAGCTAATCAATGAATATAGTAAAGTTGCAGGATATAAAATCAACACACAGAAATCCCTTGCATTCCTATACACTAATAATGAGAAAGTAGAAAACGAAATTAAGGAAACAATTCCATTCACCATTGCAACGAAAAGAATAAAATACTTAGGAATATATCTACCTAAAGAAACTAAAGACTTATATATAGAAAACTATAAAACACTGATGAAAGAAATCAAAGAGGACACTAATAGATGGAGAAATATACCATGTTCATGGATTGGAAGAATCAATATAGTGAAAATGAATATATTACCCAAAGCAATCTACAGATTCAATGCAATCCCTATCAAGCTACCAGCGGTATTTTTCACAGAACTAGAACAAATAATTTCAAGATTTGTATGGAAATACAAAAAACCTCGAATAGCCAAAGCAATTTTGAGAAAGAAGAATGGAACTGGAGGAATCAACTTACCTGACTTCAGGCTCTACTACAAAGCCACAGTCATCAAGACAGTGTGGTACTGGCACAAAGACAGAAATATAGATCAATGGAACAAAATAGAAAGCCCAGAGATAAATCCACACACATATGGACACCTTATCTTTGACAAAGGAGGCAAGAATATACAATGGAGTAAAGACAATCTCTTTAACAAGTGGTGCTGGGAAAACTGGTCAACCACTTGTAAAAGAATGAAACTAGATCACTTTCTAACACCACACACAAAAATAAACTCAAAATGGATTAAAGATCTAAATGTAAGACCAGAAACTATAAAACTCCTAGAGGAGAACATAGGCAAAACACTCTCCGACATAAATCACAGCAGGATCCTCAATGATCCGCCTCCCAGAATACTGGAAATAAAAGCAAATATAAACAAATGGGATCTAATTAAAATTAAAAGCTTCTGCACAACAAAGGAAACTATAAGCAAGGTGAAAAGACAACCCTCTGAATGGGAGAAAATAATAGCAAATGAAGCAACTGACAAACAACTAATCTCAAAAATATACAAGCAACTTATACAGCTCAATTCCAGAAAAATAAACGACCCAATCAAAAAATGGGCCAAAGAACTAAATAGACATTTCTCCAAAGAAGACATACGGATGGCTAACAAACACATGAAAAGATGCTCAACGTCACTCATTATCAGAGAAATGCAAATCAAGACCACAATGAGATACCACTTCACACCAGTCAGAATGGCTGCGATCCAAAAGTCTGCAAGCAATAAATGCTGGAGAGGGTGTGGAGAAAAGGGAACCCTCTTACACTGTTGGTGGGAATGCAAACTAGTACAGCCACTATGGAGAACAGTGTGGAGATTCCTTAAGAAATTGCAAATAGAACTGCCTTATGACCCAGCAATCCCACTGCTGGGCATACACACCGAGGAAACCAGAATAGAAAGAGACACATGTACCCCAATGTTCATTGCAGCACTGTTTATAATAGCCAGGACATGGAAACAACCTAGATGTCCATCAGCGGATGAATGGATAAGAAAGCTGTGGTATATATACACAATGGAGTATTACTCAGCCATTAAAAAGAATACATTTGAATCAGTTCTAATGAGGTGGATGAAACTGGAGCCTATTATATAGAGTGAAGTAAGCCAGAAAGAAAAACACCAATACAGTATACTAACACTTATATATGGAATTTAGAAAGATGGTAATGATAACCCTGTATGTAAGACAGCAAAAGAGACACAGATGTATAGAACAGTCTTTTGGACTCTGTGGGAGAGGGCGAGGGTGGGATGATTTGGGAGAATGGCATTGAAACATGTATAATATCATATAAGAAATGAATCGCCAGTCTAGGTTGGATGCAGGATACAAGATGCTTGGGGCTGGTGCACTGGGATGACCCAGAGAGATAGTATGGGGAGGGAGGAGGGAGGGGCCTTCAGGATTGGGAGCATGTGTACACCCATGGCAGATTCATGTTGATGTATGGCAAAACCAATACAGTATAGTAAAGTAAAATAAAGTAAAATATAAAAAAAGAAAGTAAAAAAAAAAAAACAAGAAAATGCCTTTCCCTGAAAAAAAGATTCTATAATTCTCATATTAAATATATTTTACTAAGAATTTTAAAAACTTATAAAGACACTAATGAGTCCAAAATCTTGCTTAGCTATTGAAACAGTGGCTTAGCAGCCACTTAAATTTTTTTCAAAGTCTAATTCTTGAAAAGTACCATCTGATATAGTGGAACAGGAAAGACAAATTTTGATTTTTTGTTCCTAGCACATTTTGAACACAAGGTATCTTTTGAGAGTGGCAGTAGCGTGTCACAGATCATAGGATTTGAATTGTCTCAAAGCCTCCCTTCAGATTTGTAACCTGATAATGACATCCACACTTGATAGAAGCCAGTTCAGCAAGGCAGATGGACTGCAGGGAGGTGAGAAAACACACTCTGTACCATTAAAAAGCCACAGTAGGTCATCACACTGGAATAATGAAATGTTGAAATGTTAAATAATGAAATGATGAAAATGTCAAATTGCTTATTTCTTAAGTTAGAAAAAAATCAATAAGCATTTTAGTGTGTGTATGCTCAGTTGTGTGCAATTCTCTGCAACCCCATGGACTGCAGCCCGTCAGCTCCTCTGTCCATGGAACTTTCCAGGCAAGAATACTGGAGTGGGCTGTCACTCCTTCTCCAGGGGACCTTCCTGACCCAGGGGTAGAACCCAGGTCTCCTGTGTCTCCTGCAATGGTAGGCAGATTCTCTACCAATGTGCCACTTGAGAAGCCCCTAAGCATTTCAGTAGATACTCATAAAATATACATACTTTGGGAATGATTGAGTGATTTTAAGGAAGATTAACATCTGACCTGTCCAGAAAAAAACCACAGAAATGTGCAGTACTGAAGTGGTTTGCACAGTGTNGCCACTTGAGAAGCCCCTAAGCATTTCAGTAGATACTCATAAAATATACATACTTTGGGAATGATTGAGTGATTTTAAGGAAGATTAACATCTGACCTGTCCAGGAAAAAACCACAGAAATGTGCAGTGCTGAAGTGGTTTGCAGTGTTGCTCCAGAATTCAAGCCCAGCTGAAAGTTCAGGCTGTACCTACCTGGAACTGGGGTCTTCACAGACATAAGTAATGAATTCAGATGAGGTTGTACTGCATTAGCTTGGGCCCCAAATCCATGTTCCTTTAAGAAGAGGAGGGGACACATAAATCCACACAAGGAAGGGGGCCAAGCAGAGACGAGGCAGAGACTGAAGTGATGTGGCTCCAAGCCAAGTATTGCCAGCAACAGCAAAAGCTGGAAGAGGCAAGGAGTGGGTCTTCTCTGGAGTCCGCAGAGAGAGCATGGTTCTGCCAACTCCTTGATTCTGTGCTTTCAGCCTCCAGAACTGTGAGAGAAATAAATGTCTGCTGTTTCAGGCCACCAGATTCGTGGCAGTTTGTTTTGGCAGCCATAGGAACTAATGCAGGTGTTCAGTTGGATTATGGAATAAAAAATAAGGAAGGGAGGTGCCATATGCTTAAGTCCTGCCATGACTGTGCACCTTATCCAACTGATTTTATCCCATTTAATTCTTACATTTAATTCTTACCTCCTTTTACTAGGAGGTAACTATTATTATGTCTGTTTTACAAAATGAGTGACTGAGTTGCAGGGAAGTTGAGAGGCTTGTTCACCATCATACATATGGTTAAGTGGTGGAAAAGGTTGAACACCCGATGAAGAGAAAAAAATAATAAAACTTGTGGTTTTTTTAAGGCTACCATTAAGGTGAGTCGAGGAGTCCACCAAATGTCTTAAGAGGCGGCTACAGGAGGAGGCAACTCAGCTTCCATTGTCAAGAGGGACAAAGAGGAGGATGGGGGCATTGAAGGGAGAGGGTGGTGGATGGGAGTCTCCTTCTTTCCAGGCAGAAGATGGGGACTCAGCAGAGGAGCCCCACCAGCCTCACCAGGGCCTGAAGCTTGTTTCTTCAGATGAGCTGGAGCTGCAGGGGACGATCTGAAGGCAGCAAGAGTCTTACTGTTCTCTGAGGAAGATCCAGACATTTTCTCTGCAGGGACCGGCCCACTGGTGTTCAGCAGGCGCATGTAGAAAAGGAGAGCCTGTTAACACAGGCTGATGAGTTAGCCTAGAATATGCCTATTTTGAACTGAACTATGTCTAACTTTTTATTCTGTACTGGAGTAGAGTTGATTGACAATGTTGTGCTAACTTCAGGCGTACAGTAAAGTGATTCAGTTACACACATGATGTTGTGTTGGTCGCTCGGTTGCGTCTTGACTCTTTGCAACCCTGTGGACTGTAGCCCAGCAGGCTCCTCTGTCTATGGAATTCCCCAGACCAGAATACTGGAGTGCGTTGCCATTTCCTTCTCCAGGCGATCTTCCCCACCCAGATCTCCTGCATTGCAGGCAGATTCTCTCTCACCTGAGCCACCAGGGAAGCCCCATTATACACATCCATGTATCTATTCTTTCTCAAATTTTTTTTCCCCCACTTAGGCTGTTACATAATATCAAGCAGAGTTCCCTACCATAGCTTTTATTATATCCCTCCACTAGTGGCCTGGCACTGCAGGGACCACAAAGATGAACACAGTCTTCCTTTCAACTTTGTAGTGTAACGTGGGGGAGAAGTCACATGTAGTCACCGACAACTCAATTATTACCACTCTTCCCATCACACAGAAAAACTGTAGGGTTGTCACCTCATCCCCTGATTTCAAATGGACAAGACTTCTTGGTGGCTTGGTGCTAAAGAACCCACCTGCCAATGCAGGAGATGCAAGTTCGATCCCTGGGCCAATAAGATTCCCTGGAGAAAGAAATGGAAGCCCGTTGGCAGGCAGATTCTTTACCCCTGGGCCATCAGGGAAGCCCCAAGTGGCCCACAATAGCCTTTATCCTATTACACACTGGGATCCCAGAGCAGGGGAAAAAGAGGAAGCACTGCTTGGTTCCAGCCCGCTGGACAAAGCCAATTTGAAGTGATTTATTTTGTCTAAGAAATGGCAGTTCCATGAGACAAGTGGAGATCAAATAACTCTGTGGCTGTCAAGAAAAGGACACTTAGTCCCAGAAATCCTGTCTGGGCCAGGAAGCCAACAGGCCCCTCAGAGACTTGTCAGCGATTGTCAGACCCGGGCACAGTCCACGGAGCAGGGAGTGGGTGCCAGCAAGGGGGCAAGGGACACCCGGATGCGGGCTCCTTAATCAGTAACTAAAGTCTAAATATAGGACGGAGCTAGGAACCTGGCCATGGCCGTTTTGGTTTTCGTTCTCCTTTCCCACCTCCTGCCATTCAGGCATTTACTCCTGCAGATCTCTCTGTTTTCCTCTAAAAAGCATGCTTCCTCTACTCCTTGATGAATAGAGCCATTCATAGATGGGCTGGGACTCTGAGAATGTCCTGTGGGATCCCCCTGTTCTCAGGGATGAAGGTGTGTGGTGTGGTGAGATTGCACAGGGACCCGGGGGTGGAAGGGGGCGCACGCAAGGACCCCACCCCAAAAGTGCAGCAGGAGGATGAGAAAGCCTGACTGCCTGTCCTGGGCTGGTCCCCCTTCCTGCATCTGTGGATGAGTGGCACAGGGTGCCTGGAATGAGCAAGTCAGCCTGGCCTTGGATGCTGGGACATGAGCTGAATTTGCACCGAGGCTAGAGAGTTTGGCCAGGAAGGCATGCGAGTTGCTGTGAGTGTATAAACAAATGTTCATGCTCTATCTGGAGCCAGAGTGACCCGGGCTGAAATACCTGCTTTTAAGGAGAAAAAGTAGCTTTCCAGATGGTGCCAGTCATAAAGAATCCACCTGCCATAAGAGACTCAGATTTGATTCCTGAGTCAGGAAGATCCCTTGGAGTCGGAGGTGGCAACCCGTTTCAGTATTCCTTCCTGGAGAATCCCATGGACAGAGGAGCCTGGCAGGCTACAGTGTATAGGGTTGCAAAGAGTCAGACACACCTGAAGTGACTGGGCACAAATAAATTGGTTGAAAGAAAGCCAAAGATGCAGAGGTGGGTATGAAGATCTGAGTTTCTCCTGAGCTTAACTGCCTAATAGTATTGAACAGAAAAAGGAAGATGTCATCCACATAGAACATAAACCCTGACAATTGTCTGGTGACGACATGCATTTGAAGCACAGAAAAAAAGAAAAGGAAAGAAAAAATCTATGGCAAACATATATTACAAAAATTTGACTATTTATTGCCCCTGTAGTTTTAGAGGATAAATGATAAATAGCGAATTCTTTCTTGACTCATATATCTCACTATCTTCTCCTCCATTAAATTCTAGGTTGGAATTTGATAGGCATTAAGGTAAGGGTTTAAATGTCACAGAAGTGTGGCTCCATGAGTGACACAGAGTTTGAAGCGCTCCTTTTTCTTGGCTTTGATGCAGCACGCAGTGGGCGGGGGTACCCGGAGCACTCCAGGTTCTTGGCGATCCTCTTCCCCTATGGCACACCCCATCCTGTTTCCAGAAAGGATGTTGCTGCTCTCAGGTTGTCACTCCCTGCCCACCAGTACAAACCATCTAAGAGATGAGGCTGTAAGAGGATTGATCAATCTGTCATTGACTAACAGGCAGTTCACTGGGAGTCATTGCTCAGCCATACATCCATCTTCCCCTGCCTCAATTGAGACTTCAGTCATCCATCAGCACCACCCCAGCTGTCATCCTCATATGACTTTGGACAGAATTTCAGAAAAACATCCACTTCTGCTTCATTGACTATGGTAAAGCTTTTGACTGTGTTAGTCACAACAAACTGTGGAAAATTCTCCAAGAGATAGGAATACCAGACCACCTGACCTGCCTCCAGAGAAATCTGTATGCAGGTCAAGTATCAATAGTTAGAACCGGACATGGGACAATGGACTGTTTCCAAATTGGGAAAGGAGTACGTTAAGGAAGTATATTGCCACCCTGCTTATTTAACTTGTATGCAGAGTACATCATGCAAAATGCCAGGCTGGATGAAGCACAAGCTGGAATCAAGATTGCCAGGAGAAATATCAATAACCTCAGATATGCAGAAGACACAACCGTTATGGCAGAAAGTGAAGAGGAATTAAAGAGACTCTTGATGAAGGTGAAAGAGGAGAGTGAAAAAAATGGCTTAAAACTCCACACACATGGCCTCTGGTCCCATCACTTCATGGCCAATAGATGGGGAAACAATGGAAACACTGACAGGCTTCATTTTCTTGGGCTCCAAAATCACTGTGGATGGTGGCTGCAGCCATGAAATTAAAAGACGCTTGCTCCTTGGAAGAAAAGCAATGACAAGCCTAGACAGCATATTAAAAAGCAGAGATTTCACTTTGCCTACAAAGGTCTGTCTAGTCAAAGCTATGGTTTTTCCAGTAGTCACCTATGGATGTGAGAGTCAGACAATAAAAAAAGGCTGAGAGCTGAAGAACTAACGCCTTGGAACAGTGGTGTTGGAGAAGACTCTTGAGAGCTTCTCAGACAGCAAGGAGATCAAATCAATCATTCCTAAAGGAAATCAACCCTGAATATTTACTGGAAGAACTGATGCTAAAGCTGAAGCTTCAATAATTTGGCCACCTGATGTGAAGAGTCAACTTATTGGAAAAGACTCTGAAGCTGGGAAAGATTGAGGGCCAGGAGGAGAAGGGGAAGACAGAGGATGAGATGGTAGGATGGCATCACCGACTCAATGGACATGCTGCTGCTGCTGCTGCTAAGTCGCTTCAGTCATTGCCTTCCCCCTCTAGGGCTTTGGGCCTGATCATTTCATGGGGCCTACATTTCCGTGTCCTCGTCTTAGGACTTTGATTTCTTGGTCCCTCTGTGCCATCACTTCCATATTTCTCTGGCAGAACCCCAATGACAATTAAATCCAATTCACTCTGTATGTGCCTGCCTCTAAAGAACTTAAGGCAGGTTGAGAAAAATGTCATTATACTGGTAGGCCTTTTTTTTTTTTTTTTGTCATTTATGACCATGAATATCAAGTAGATACTTAGCACTGCCCAACAATTCTACTAGATCTCTTTTTTTTTAATTAATTTTTATTGGAATATAATTGATTTATAGCATTATGTTAGTTCCCACTGTACAGCAAAGTGAATCGGTTATATGTATAGACGTATCCCCTCCCTTCNTTTTTTTTTTTTTTTGTCATTTATGACCATGAATATCAAGTAGATACTTAGCACTGCCCAACAATTCTACTAGATCTCTTTTTTTTTAATTAATTTTTATTGGAATATAATTGATTTATAGCATTATGTTAGTTCCCACTGTACAGCAAAGTGAATCGGTTATATGTATAGACGTATCCCCTCCCTTCCAGACTTCCTTTCCATTCAGGTCACCACAGTGCATTAAATGAAGTTCTCCATGCTATACAGTAGTTTCTCATTAGTTATCTGTTTTATGCATGGTATCAATAGCTTATATGTGTCAATCTCCCAATTCCTCTCGCCTTTCCTTTCTCCCTTGGTGTCCATATATCTGTTCTCTACGTCTGTGTCTCTACTTCTGATTTACAAAGAGGTTCGTCCATACTAGTTTTCTAGATTCCACATATATACATTAATATATGATACTTGTTTTACTCTTTCCATGCTGTATGGCAGTCTCTGTGTCCATCCACTATATTTCTTTTGCAAACTGCTTTCATACTCACAGAGAAAATGGTTCATCCCTTCTGATTTTTTTCTTAACCCTCTTAACACCAACTTATTTGTTTACTCTCAGCTGGTAGACATGTTTTTTATTTCTCTGCGAAAACAGAAAAAAACAGAGAGCAACTTCACCTCCCACCACTAAATGAGCCAAACTTCCTGCAAAGAGTCCTTGCGCTCTAGCTTCCCTCCTGCTTCTATGTGAGGCCACACCTCCATTTGAACACTGGATCCTTTTATTTATTTATTTATTTGTTTTGGCCTATGTTACTTCACTGCTTTTGCAATTATTAATACTTCTTCATCCTTCAGTGTTAGACCACTACAATCAACACGCTAGGCCATATCTTTGTTTTAAAAAATGTATATCCCATATTGCTTCTCTTTTGCTATAGTGGAGCATAATTCTGTTCCTTGACTCACCTGTGCGGCCAAATACCTCAACAGAATTGCTGAACCAATGCTTCTCAAACTTGCGTAGGCATGAGCTTGTCATAATACAGTTCCAACTCAGTAAGTCTGGGGTACAGCCAAGAGATCCTGAATATTTAACAAGCTCGGGGTGATGCTAATGATTCAAGACCAGAGACCATGTTTTGAGGAGCCAGGATCTGTGTAGACACTTTCTATTATATTTGTGAACCCCTCCAACCAAGGTTCCATGTTCCTCATTGCCTTCTCAGGGTAGCTGCAGACTGCAATAGGCCAAGTTTAAAGTCACTCCTAGGTACCCCCCTCCCTCCTGCCCTTCCCACCCCAAATCCTCCTCCCCAATCCACCCCACCCCGACTCTAGAGCAGAACTCCCCGCTCAGCCTAGTTCCCTCTTTCTCACTGGTTTTTTCTTTTTGCTTTCTTTGATGGCTCCTCCTAGCTTTTCCAAAGNCCTGTCTCTTATACACATCTAGATGTGTATAAGAGACAGCTCCTACCCAATCCACCCCACCCCGACTCTAGAGCAGAACTCCCCGCTCAGCCTAGTTCCCTCTTTCTCACTGGTTTTTTCTTTTTGCTTTCTTTGATGGCTCCTCCTAGCTTTTCCAAAGTCTCCACAATGGAAGCTCTAGATTGAAGACTTTCTCTCTTCTAAGTCATCTACGCTCTCCAACTCTCTGTCTGATTATATCCAGCCTGCAGCTTCGAATCTCTATGAAGACTGACAACTCCCACATGGCATCTCCATCTCTGAAATCTGCTCTGAGATACAGTGCAGATTTGTGGCCTTGATGTTTCTACCTGGATCTCTTAGGAGTCTCAAGTGTACTATACATGAAACCAAAGTTTGAATTCTACCACACCACCAACTTCCCCATCTCAGGACATGATACCACGATTCATCTAATTTCCCAGACCAGGAATTCAGGAGCTAGCTTTGCCTCCCCTCTGTTCAGATCTTCTTCATCCACCCCATCAGCAAAGTCTATCAACTCAGCTCTCAGAATATACCGCATTCTGAGACCACTGTCTGCAATGATACAAGCCTTGTCCAAATTCTCATCCTCTGTCCCTGGAATAACCGCACTAACTTCCTAACAAAGATCTCCTGCTTTCACTCTGGTGAGAATTGTGTTCACTATATATAAAATTACCTTCAAGTAGATCTTAGACACATAAGGGCTGAAATGACTGAAATTCTCCTTAACAAATTTTCTGAATGAAATTGGTAAATATTCAGTATGCCCACCATCAAGCTATTTATATGCTCACTGTATCTACTTGTTTCAGATTTTAGAATCATACATGATCTTCCAAAAATGAGCTTCAGGGACATCTTCTTGATGTCATGATAGTTAAAATCATGATATTTTTCTTCTTTTCCCTAATTAAAAATACTCTGCCTTCATTTCTTTCTTTTTTTCTCTCTCTCTTTTTTTAAAATTTATTTTTAACTGGAGGATAATTGTTTTACTTATTCCTTCATCTCTAAAATGTTTTCAAGACCAAGGTAATTATTTTTATTTCTAAGTGTTTTCTGAGACTAGGGTCTCATAAACTGTTATGCACAGGAGATTATGAAGGCAGGATTTGACTTGGGAATCTAACAGTCCCAGTATTTCTCAGTCCACTTTACAGATATGACTTGAAACCATAGAGTTGGGGAAAACCAACTTTTGCCCTGAGATCCTTGAGGCTGACTGACCCATTATACATCCCAAGCTTTATAAGCTCTTAAGTTGTGAATAATAAGAGTCAGATTCTAGGTACTTTATTAATTTTAAGTTTATATATTTGCAACATTAAATTCACTCATAGCTAAGTGGCTTTCTTGTTCTTTTTGTTTCTTTCTCTTAAGAGAAGATACATTTCCCACAACACATTGAAGGCTTTAATGCAGGGGTCAGCAAATTGTAGCTCATGGGGCAAGACTGGTCCACTGCTTGCTTTTTATACAGACCACAAACCAAGGCTGGCTTTCACATTTTTAAAAGGTACTGTTTTAAATGGCAATGTATCTACATCACATCCTTGATTTCACCTCTTGGTCCACAAAGCCTAAAATTGTACTATCTGGTCCTTTAAGAAAAAGTTTGCTGAATCATGTATGTAAAGCTCCCCTGAGATTGTTTCTGGAGCTCAAATTTTAATAATCAGAAGAACGGAAAATCTAGTAAGGTTTATGCTTATTTCACCTCTCCCTTCTCCCAAAAGATTGCTTCTGTTTTTTGGTTTAGTTTTTCATTTTCTTCCTGATTTATTTCCCAGGAGAAATTTAAATCAGTTGCTTATCTCCCCCAGTGCTTTGTCTACAGATTCCAGTCTGTCTTCAGCCATAGCTGCCCATCTCTTCCTTAGCATTTCAAGTGCCCACTCCCTGTGATCTCCCAGGAAGGGAGGGCATTGACTGGTGTGTGTGAAGTTAAGGGACGTTTACTGGATTATGGCACCCAAAGGTGGGGACTACGCTGTGAGAGTTGAAAGGAGTCCTCCTGGTCTCCTGTAGCAGAGGTAACTAAGAAAGTGTGTTTTTGTTCTCCATTTATCATTTCTTTGGGAGATATCTGGAGGTGTGTAGAGTGTTAGATAATGAAGGAAAACTTCAGAGATGGAGACATGGGTTCTCAGCCAAATGGTCTTGAAGTCACAACTCACAAAATCTCACTGCCTGGTTGTGAGCCCATGGGATTGAGTCTGTCTAAGCTGCTCTGCCTAGTCCTTCTTCCCTCTGGGGTGTGTGGTAGCTAATTCTTCCCTCTGGAGGAGAAGGTTAGTACTTTTTGCCTTCTAGGGCTAAATGATGCTATGGCCCAATCAGACTGACTTTTTTCACTACCAAAGATGTCAGGTGATAATTTCCACTCTTTGTTATCAAATATTCTATTGATGCCTACAATCTGTATATAAATATTTCACAGGGACCATATACCCTTGAGGTAAAGGTTATTTGCTGCCCACTTCAGGTTTCTAAACATTAGATGATACCAAGAGCAAAAAACCCTGATGCTGGGGAAGACTGAGGATAAGAGGAGAAAGGGGCATGAAGGGATGAGATGGTTGGATGGCATCACTGACTTCATGGACATAAGCTTGAGAAAACTCCAGAAGATGCTGAAGAAGAGAGAAGCTGGGCATGCTGAAGCCCAGAGTCACAAAGTGCTGGGTACAACTTAGTGTCTGAACAGCAACTAAGGGCTCTGAAGGCAAACATCTTTGGTGAGGTTTCAAACGGCAAGTGACACACCCAGTCAAAAGTCTAGTTCTTATGGTGATGGACAATGGCTGAGATTCAGAGACAATCACAAAACATTATAATTTCTAAAGTGTTATTTTATTTCCTTATAAGTTAGATGCTTTTTCATCAATGGGCATAATTTTGAAATAAGTATGCTATGTTCCCAGTCTATGGGTCAAGAACCATGACATCAACAGGGACTTCTACTATAGACAAATATACCAAAAAGAGGTTCTCAGAGGGCAGCAGCAACTGTCTCAAACCTGTTTAGCCTAACTGATTAATGATGCAATATTGAGTAAAGACCTACTGTTGGCAACTCAGAACTTTTTTTTTTAATAAAGAGCTTTCATTTAAGAGGGCCAAGGGAAAGAAGGAGTAGCAATGGTGAGTCTTTATTTTATTTTTTATTTTAAAATGCCTAAACTTCCAAGAAAAAAACTATGCTTTTTCACAGTCTGTCACAGTCCAAAAGTTTATCAAAGTCTATCAAAGTCATGAAGTTAGTGGCTTAAGTTTTATGAAAAATGGCAAAGATACTATTGTTGGATTTAGATTGATATGGGATAAAACTGTGAACAAAACCTGGGAGTAGAAGGAATCTTAAGAATCTGGGTACACTGGCATCCACAGATATTTTGGAGAGAAGCACAGACTACTCAGGCAATGGAGGTGAGGGTAATCAACTAGGTTTTACTTGTTTGTGGACGTAGCTCATGCTTGACTGTTACATCATCCTAGCATCCGTGAGGGGGCTTTTCTGAGGGATAAGGTATTGTGAATGATGTAGGGTAGACTAAAAAAAACAAAAAAAGAGTAAGTCTATGTTCTTGAGAAAGTAAGCCCAGATTCAGCTTACAACCCAGAATTGTAAAATCTTAAGCACAACTTTTTCTCTTCCTCTTAACAAGGATGATAGTTGACAAAATAAATAAATAAATCTTAAAAAAGAACACCAGGGGTGTTTGTAGAGTCATAAAGGAAGCAATCTTGAACTCCAACTATCATCCAGAAAGTATAGATGGATGTAATGTTTAAAATAATATTATGGGAAGATCAGGGTGGTAGTTCATAAGAAGGTATTAGAGCTTGGTACTTCTTGGCAGTGGATAAAAAGAAGCCATTTTGAAATTTGTGGAATGACTGTGGCACTGAATTTCTCTTCTGAATCTCAAGAGAGCAAACTTTCTTCTTGTGTTGACACCAGAGTTTTAACGCGCCCGAGCGTTAAACAAAGAGCATCTTGTTTTGTGAAGTTTATTATAAACAATTGTGCTGGCTGTTAAAATTTGCTTGATGTTTCCAAGAATGCTTAGCCCCATCAGGAAACATGGATATTTAGAGACTAGATATATCACAGCTCATGTTTCAAAGTATGCAAAACAGCTTTCAGAGTTGAGTGGGTGGGGGTTGCCTTTACTCAATCAATCCAGATTCAAAGCCCATCAATTCAGTGTTTTGATGGTGGTAAGAATTACAACCACTTGAATTCTGTATAAGACTACGCAGCCAACTTCATAATATTTGTCAAACCTAGTGGAATGTAGAAACCCGCCAACATTTTATCCTAGGCAAGCAGGAAATGGCAAATATGATTTTCTGTATAACAAGCAGATGTGGGTTGGATTGCAGTCTCAGACATGAAGGATTCTGATTCTTCAAAGCTTGGGCTGACCTGCCAGGCGTCTGATCATCTTACATCAGACTTTAAAATGGGATAGAGAAGAGACACTCAGCTAATCATGAAACACTAAAAGAAGTCTTGTTTTTCTTTCATGAAAACTCAAGATGGCAAAATGTCAAAACTTTGTTTGCAGAGAGTTCTCTAGGGAATGGGACGGGACATGTGCGTTGTGTATGAGGCAGATCCATTAGACCTTTGGTTAGAAACGGACCTGAGGGAAACTCTGGGGCCACTTTAATCTAACTCTCTGGCTCCTTTAACTCAGAACAGGGGTGAAGTATTTATCTCTGAGCTCTGAGATTTCCCAAGGAGCATCTCCTTACCCTCAGCTTGTTCCCTGGGATCAGGGAAGAGAGGAATGTTGCTGTGAAAGAAAAAGCAGCTCCCAGCTTCTCCTGCTCCTGGCTGTGTGACCTTGGATGTGTTATGTCTCATCACCTCCATATTCTCACCTTAAAAGGTAATAATGGGACTTCCCAGATAGTCCAGAGGTTAAGATTTTGCTTTTCAGTGCAGAGGGTGCAGGTTCAATCTCTGGTTGGGGAACTAAAATCCCACATGCCACATGGCCCAAAAACAGAAACAATATCATAAAAAATTCAATAAAGACTTTAAAAATGGTCCACATCAAAAAAAAAAAAAATCTAAAATGGGAGTAATGGTAGTGACATGATTTTCATGAGGATTAAATAAAGCTTGAAAAGTACCCAGACCAAGTACATATTCTCTACGTGGTTACCTTATCTTCATTATATATTGTTATTGTCATTTCAGTTGTCTCTTTGCCCTTTTAGCTCAATTTCAACAAACATTTATTGAAAGCCAGCTTTCTATCATTTAGCAGGGTAGCTAAGTTTCGTTTGCATATGTGACACCTGTCCACTTAATTTCTTCCTTGAGTTCTAGTCATTAATCTATGGAGTTCTACAAACTCTCAGGATAAGGAGGATATCAATGTTATTGCCACATTCTCTTAACATTTATTTCAGCTCTATCTTCAGCAGCACTCACCTTTGGAGATTTTGAATCCAAAATGCAATTGCCAGTGCTTGCTTAGAAATTATGAGTTGCTTAAGACTGGGAAATGTTGAGCATTAGAAGAATTCTCTCACTAATTACCCATTAAAGTTCAATAGCATTAAATACAGGCTATAAAAAAAGGAGATGGAAATTAAAGGTCTGAAAAGGCCAGGTGTATCTTTGAATTGATAACAGCTATGAGATATTAACTTATGTTTATTCCTGTTCATGTGCCATTGCCCTAATATATTTGAAAGGAAATGGTTCAGGACAGCCCATACCACTTTGCCCAGGCTCTATCTGAAATATGTTGCTACTGATCCAAACCACAAGAGTCCCTCGGGCTGTCTTTGTCTCTCTTTCATGTGCTGTGTGGGTCATGTAACCTCCAAAGAATTCATGTAACCTCCAAAGGCCATCATAGCGTGAGCTTTGGGGAAAATCTGAGTTGTTTGTCTCACTGTTCAGTTCAGTCCTTATGTTTCAGTGATGAAAATGCTGTGTTGAAAACATCAGACAAATATACAGACGTAGAGAACAAATGTACAGACACCAAAGGGAAGAAGGGTGAGACCAATTGGGAGATTGAGATTGACATGTAGCTCAGATTGACTATGTAGCTCAGACAGTAAAGAGTTTGCCTGCAATGCAGGAGACCCGGGTTCAATCCCCAGGTCAGGAAGATCCCCTGGAGAAGGAAATGGCAACCTACTCGAGTATTCTTGCCTGGAAAATCCCATGGACAGAGGGACCTGGTGGGCTGTGGTCCATGGGGTCGCAAAGAGTCAGATACGACTGAGAGACTAACACTACTACTCTTACTATGAATAAAATAGATGACTAATGAGAACCTGCTATACAGCACAGAGAACTCTGCTTAATGCACGTGGAGACCTGAATGCAGAGGAAATCCGAAAGGGAGAGGATAATGTAAACGTACAGCTGATTCACTTTTGTGTGCAGCAGAAACTGACATAACATTGTGAAGCACCTATATTGCTGCTTAGTCACTGAGTCATGTCCTACTCTTTTGTGACCCTATGGGTTGTGGCCCACCAGTCTCCTCTGTCCATGGGATATTCCAGGCAAGAATAAACACTGGAGTGGGTTGCCATTTCCCTCTCCAGGGGATCTTCTTGATCCAGGGATCAAACCTGGATCTCCAAGATTGGCAGGTGGGTTCTTTACCACTGAGCCACCAAGGAAACCCAAAGCAACTATACTCCAACAAAAAGAAAAATAGGAGATCTAAAAAAAGAAAACATCAGACAGATACAAATTGAGGAGCATTTTATAAAATACTTAATGGGTACTACTAAGGTCATAAAATTATGGAAAATCTGAGAGATTGCCATGACCAAGAGGAGTCTGAGGAGCCATGATGACTAAGTGTAATATACTGTGCTGGGTGAGATCCCAGGACTTGAAAAGAACATTAGATAAATGCTAAGAAAATCGGAATCATGTGGATTTGTTAACAGCAATGTATCCATGCTGGTTCTTTAATTTTGACACATGTATCTCACAAAGGTGAGAGGTTAACAGTAGGGGGAACCAAGCATAGTGTAGAGGAGAATTCTCTACTAGCTCTATCAAATTGCCTACAAATATAAAATTCTTCTGAAATAAAAGCTTATTTTCAAAAGCAGCCATATGATTAAATTTAAACAAGTCATTAGCTGATGGAATTAAAGAAAAACAGATTAGTGAACACTCATGTTTTCATGCCAGGGGTTCTCATGGGCATTAATGACAGACTGTGGTCTGGGCTGCTGGAAAGAGTGTGCAAAGGGAACTATTTTCATAGTTCAGACTTCACTTTTCTCTAACTATGTTCGGCTGTCCAACTGTGCC
>SJYX01022753.1:0-23535 GCA_006410675.1 Oreotragus oreotragus
TAGCTTTTCTTCCAAGGAGCAAGTGTCTTTTAATTTCATGGCTGCAGACACCATCTGCAGTGATTTTGGGGCCCAAGAAAATAAAAAGTCTGCACTGTTTCTGTTGTTTCCTCATCTATTTGCTTCGAAGTGATGGGACCAAGTGCCATGATCTTCGTTTTTTGGATGTTGAGTTTTAAGCCAGCTTTTTTATTCTCCTCTTTCACCTTCATCAAGGGGCTCTTTAATTCCTCTTCACTTTCTGCCATAGGGGTGGTGTCATCTGCATATGTGGGGTTATTGATATTTCTCCCATTCTGCCGGGTCTTAGTTGCAGCATGTGGGATCTATCTCCCTGATCTTCCCAGATCAAACCCTGAATTGAGAGTGCACAGTCTTAGCTATTGGACCATCAGGGAAGTTCCTTTCCAATGATAGAAGATATTTAACATCCCTGCACATTCCATACTATGTCATCCCAATGCAATTGTATCATAATCTTTGATTAAATTGGTATTTGTTATTTATAGCATTATAACTGTGTAAATATTCTCTTCAACATGTAGTATTATTTAATTTTTTATTAATTTTTTTGTTTTTTTGTTTTTCCTGGAATTGTAACAGTTTCCTTCTTTTTTTAAAAAAATTGAGATATAGTTTATTTACCATGTTTTATAATGTTCAAGAGAGTAATTCACAGTTTTTAAAGATTATGCTCCATTTATAGCTGCTATAAAATATTGCCTATATTTTTATTTGCTTAGTTTTTGTACCTGTGGTTAAATCGTTCTACACCTTCCAATAGCTTTTTAGTTTAATTTTCTGTGAGATGGTGGTTAACTTTTTACATTGATCTTCTAAATATATTTTTAGCTTAAGTATTTTAGTTGTGGTAGATACATATATACATGTCATATCCATCTATTTATATTGGAGTGTCTTTGTTTCCTCTAATATTCCATGGATTTTTGTGCTTTTTGGACTTCCTTGTCCTAACCATGAATGAAAAAAAAAAAAATTTGATGCAAGATTTAATTAGTGACTTTTCCTTACTTGCTGTTGAAGTAATGTAGGACATTGAGATAAAATATAGGAGGTGAATTGAGGGTGAATTTTAATCACATCATTTGCATGTCATTAAATTACCATTAATGACATCAGTGGGAATTTACTAGATATAAAATTCCATCTGTACAAAGCAGCTGACCTCAGAGGAAGGAGAAATCAGGCTTAAGAATTGTTTAATTTTATTTTTTTCCCCTCATGAAAGAAGCTGAAATATCCTTTAAAATCAGGTTAGTAGCATCTCTGAAAATGTTTTTGTTTTTTTCTAGCTTCTGGCTAGAGTTTAGCTCTTCAAATCGTTTATAAATCTAAAAATCAGTTTATAATTTGTGCTGTTCATAGAAATTAGTAGTAGGCAAAATAGTTTTATGTATGGGTGGCAAATTTAATAGTATTCTATCTTTGAAGAATAATTTTTTCATAAGTTTCTGAATGACAGAAGCAGTAAAGGTATTTTCACAGTTGTACAGAAAACCATACTGGCATATAATACCTCATGTTAAGACTCATCCTGAACTATTTTTCCCATCTTTGCTTTTTCTTGTAGTTACATTTGATTTTCAGAAATTTCAGTTTAGGAATCAAAAGACTTACAGGAGCAGTCTTCAGAAAAGTGTATTAAACCAACTTTGCTATGTATGCCCCTTCTTTGCTTTAAATGAAATAGTAGTATTTCTTTCCCTAGCAGCTTTTCCCTTAACAGTTTCCTAATTATTGAGATACAATATATGCTCTTTAATTCACCCATTTAAAGTATATAGTTAATGGTTTTTAGTTGGTTCACAGAATTGTGCAACCATCACCACAGTCAGTTTTATCACTCTAAAAGAAACCTTTTTTTCTCCATCCCCTCCTCTGCCAGCCCTAAACTAACGAATATGCTAGCTACTTTCCATCTCTATATATTTTAGACATTTCATATAAGTAGAATCACATGGTCTTCAGTGACTGGCTTCTTTGACTTAGCATCTATCTTGCAGCATGTATCACTTCTTCATTCCCTTTTATAGAATAATATTCTATTATATGGATATATCACATTTTGTTTATTGTTTACCTATGGATAGATATTCGAGTTATTTTCACTTTGGGGCTATTATAAATAATGATGCAATGAACATTCCTGTCCATTTGTGTGGACGTATGTTTTCGTTACTCATGAGTATATACGTTGAATGGAATTTCTGTATCTTATGATAACTCTGTGTTTCACCTTTTGAAGAACTGCCAGATTGTTCTGCAAAGCTGCTGCACCATTTTGCATTAACGTTGCCAGTGTGTGAGGGTCCAGTGTTTCTCTATCCCCTTGCGAACCTTGTTATTTGTTGTCTAGTTGATAAGTTGTGTCCAGATCTCTTTGCAGCCCATTGGACTCAGCCCTCCAGGCTCGTCTGTCCATATGGGAGTGGGTTGCCATTTCCTTCTCCAGAGAATCTTTCCAAACAAAGATGGAACCTGTGTCTCTTGTGTCTCCTGCATTGGCAGGTAGATTCTTTACCATTGAGCCACTTGGGAAGCCCAACTTTGTTATTAACTGTATTTGATTATAGTCATCCCAGTGTGTGTGAAGTAGTATGTCATTGTGGTTTTGATTTGCATTTTGTTGAATAGTGGTATCCTGAAATAAAGTTTTTATTTTCTTAAAGAAGAGTGTTTGAAAAGAGTAACTGTTTGGGTATCCTGACTGAATATATTAGTGGATCTAAAATGTAAAAGTTTATACATTCTGTGGTATACACGTATGTGAGAGTTTGTATTTGGCTTAATTGACTCAAGCCATTTCAGGGTACTGAAGAATTTGAGGTTTTATGCATTTCAGCAATAGATACTTTTGAAAATTTAAGTCATTCATCAAATTAAAATTTGAAAATTTTAATAGTCATTCATCAAATTTAATGTTGATATAAAGGACTTAATCTCTATTTTATATGGTAGCTTTATAAATTCTAGGTCTAGAAATCAGGGACTGTCTCCTCTTTTTTGAACCCCAAGTCAGTTCATTTTGATGTTTCCCAGTCTTGATCCCTTTTCTGAATTTCTGCTTTTTAAAATCCATTTTTTATAATATTTATCTGTTAATTTTGTATAAATTTTCTGAAAATTTATAGAGAACCAAGATAAAGTATCATTGGCTTTTAAATCACTTATACATTTTCTTGGTTGGTAGTATAATAGTTACTAAATTCATTTCTCCAAGGACAATTTTTTAGAACATAAACAAATGTTATTTAGTTCTTTAGTTCTTAGTTGTGGTGCACAGACTCTTTAGTTACGGTGCATGAGCTCAGTGGTTGTGGCAGTTAGGCTTAGTTGCTCCATGGTGTGTGCGATCTTATTTCCCTGACCAGAGATTGAACCCATAGACTCTTAACCACTGGACCACCAGGGAAGTCCCACTGCTCCATTATATATAAGGGACTTGAGCATCCATGGATTTTGGCATCTGCCAGGAGCTTGAAACCAGTCCTCCGTGGACACCAAGGGACAACTGTATATTTGTTTTTATCATGCTGTGGGTATTGATGGTTCAGGCTGTAAGTTCCAACTGATCTTCTTTCGGTTGTGTCAGTGAAATTTTCGCAGCCTTTGCAGTGCTGTTTGGATCCATGTGCAGCATGTGCAGCGCACCCAGTAGACAGTCTGGAACCTGGGTGTTGATCTATCTTCAATTTGTAATTCTGTTTAGGTCAGATCCATGCTGGTTAGGGCCACATCCATGCATGTGCAGTTTGGAGACAAACCCAGGAGTTCAAAAACATCTTCCTGAGCTGCTTCCTCCTCTCAATATCCATAATATTTTTCCTTTCCCTGAGCCCCCATTACTAGTCCTTCTATCAGAGCCAAGCCAGAGGACAACAGAGAGAGGAAAAAGCCAATAACGAGAGTTTGTCTCACCCTCTTGGAACTGGAGCTACTCTTAATGGGAAAGTCTGATAGGTTGAATCATGGACCCCCAAATCTCCAGGTGCTAGTTCCTGGAGTCTGCATGTGGCGTGTCTGCGGAATTGTGGTAATATATGTGCATGTTCTAAAATGCCAGGTTTATTACCTTACCTGAAAATATTTTTATTTAATTGAAAAAAGTCTTCCTTGACTACTGGAAATAGGTTTACATAATTATGTATTCTTGGTTGTTTCTCAGTTAGAGATTTTCAACAGTGATTATTCTCTGAAAATTTATTATGTGGGTGGCATTGTGCTAATGATGATATTGAAGGTATTTATAACCTGTCCTCTTTGGTTTTGTAATAAGTATTCTAGTTGCCCTTGTGATTTAATTAAATAAAATTGGCTGTTTACACAGTGTTTATCACATCCTCATATAAATTGTTGAGTTGGGTCTTGATTTTCCCATTTCTCATAGAGTTATGTGGTATTTACCTATACTTAATAGTTACATGGTGTGGTGTTTAGGTCAGTATAAGCTACCAAAGGTTGTCGATGAGGGCATGGACCAGCATAAGTTTCGGAAGATCGTGGTCTGAGCATTCTTGGCTCTTAGCTGGAGGGACAGGTCAAGCTAATAACAGTATAATACTGTAGTTTGCTCATTTTTTGTCTCAGTAAGAGATACTATGAAGGTAGTTCTCAGAAGAGCTGTCCTAAGAGCTGTCCTTCTGTAAATTTTACATTTAAGAAATAAGATTGATAGGAATTGCCTGCTGATCCAGTGGCTAAGACTCCATGCTCCCCATGCAGGGGACCTGAGTATGATCTCTGTTCTGGGAACTAGATCCCACATGACGCCACCAAGAGTTCTAATGCCACCACCAGAGAATGGAAGACCTGGCACAGCACCTCCCCAAAAAAAATTCTAAAAAAAAAAAGGAAAAAAATAAAATAAAAATGCAAAAAAAAAAAAAATAGGGATGATACAGCACTGGATCAAATAAATCTTTTTCCATTTCAAAGGCCTTTTAAAAAATCTACGAGAATAAGTTCCAAGACACTTTTAATGAGATGAAAATGTAGACTGAGGAAGCAAAAGGCACATGGAATAGAAGAAGTATATGTCAGTTTCTGATTAAAGTTCAACAAAATGTTGGTGTCAAGAAAGATCAGTTAAGTTGTTCCTTCTTTACTGTCTCTCCATTTGATGCCTGGCACATAGATGATATTTGTTACATGGGGTATAATTTTATTACTTTTTTGGCTTTATAAATAATTTCTTTCTTTCTTTCTTTTTGGCTGTGCTGTGCAGCATGTGGGATCTTAGTTCCTAACCAGGGGTCGAACCCATGCCCTTTGTGTAGGGGGCACAGAATTTGAACCACTGGACAGTGAGGGAAGTCTCAGTTTGCTTCTTCTTTTTAATTGGAAAAGTGTTATATTATTTTTTGTTTTCAAATACATTCATGTTGTAAATGTGTGGATCTATGTGGAATTTTTCCTGTGGTCACTTGCCCTTTAGGAGAAAAACTAGCTATTATAGCTAATAGTAGAGAGAAAATATTATGTAGAATACATTTAATAGAAAATTTTTCCTAAAAATTCTTTCTGTGGTACATTTATTCAGATATTAAGATCTATTCATCCTAAACTTTTTAACTGAAATTTTTAGTAAGATAAACACAGATTCACATGCACTTAATAACAAAGAACACCAATAACAAAAAAAAAGAGCACTTAATAACAACAACAAAAATATATTTTGCCAGTTTTTCATGAAGATAACATTTTCCAGATGCAAAAAAACCACAACCAGGTATTGTCACTGATATTATCCACTGATCTCATTTTGCTTTCCGTTTGTGTGTATGTGTTTAATTCTGTATAGTTTTATAACTGTGTAGGTGCATGTATCTACCACCATAGTCAAGATTCTAGATAGCTGGTAAAGTCATCGAGCTTGATAGCTTGATAACCTTTGGGTTTTCTGCTGGTAGAAGTCGCAGCATGGAACCACATGCATTTATGATTTACTGCAGTCCATTTATCAATCTTCCAGCAAAGTTCCTTTGGTTTCTGGTTCTGATTGGTCTGGGGCACGTCTCATGATACCCTTTAGTTCCTAAGAGTTGAAGTCCCTCATTCAAGTATGTTTGGGGATCCTTTCGTTTGCCCAAGAGAGCTCTGAAAAAGGGCCGGCAGCTTAATTGTACTGGTATTTTGAAAGCACTGTATTGAATGTTTTTGGACTGAAAAGTAGTCCCCGTTACTGATTTTCATTGTCTCTTTTTTCCCCTTACTAGGATCAGGAATGTTTTTTTCAGCCCCCCTGGGAACCACATTAAGCCCTCACCAGCCTGTTTATTTGAAGGATAATAGGGCATTTATTTCATGTCCTTGAATCCCAAGGAGATATGACCTGGGCTTACCATTAGCCTTTTCTCTACTAGATCACTTAAAGCATCATGCTATAATAACCAAGGTGGTTCATTTTATCCTTCTATGGATAATTTCAGTTGAACCCCAAACTGGCAATATCAGAGTTATATATAATAACATGGTTTGCAAACATTACAGGAGGTACAAATAAAAATATTTATTTGAAACCAAACCTTTCCTCAGAGATACTATATGACTGTGAGAGACTTTGGTGGTTGTTTATTAATATTGTATGCTGCTTTATAAATATCTTTTAGTATTATACTTTGAACAACCACATAATGCTGTTAATGGGGATATTAACTTTGAATACTTGGTAAAAATTATGTTTGCCTATTAAATTCACAATTTTTTTATCTTTTCATTTAACTTACACATTTGTATATATTGTGTTTTTCATGATGCAAGTACTGATGTTACTACCATTTTGCGAATGAGGAAAAGATACTGAGTTTTAAGGATGTTAGGTTACTTGACCCAGTATTAAACCTAATGAGGAGATCCAGGATTCAGGTCCAGGTATCCAAATCCTTATTAGCTACTGTTCTGTGTTGCCTCCCATGGATGATGATAATAACTAAAATTTATGGAGTTATTTACTATGTACCTGGCTTAGGATAATTATTTTATGTAAATTATCTCATTTAATTTTCACCATACCATGTGACTGGTGTTATTATTAATAGCACCATGGAGGGAGGTAGTCCCATTGTCTAGACTAGCAAATTGAAGTTACATAATTTATTTGACCATACAACTCCTAATTAGAAGAGCTAGGATTTGACCCCAGATCTTTTTGGTTCCAGAGTTGGTAACAATTATGTTTCACTGAAAACTTATCTGCCGTTGCAAGAACGTACATTTGTTTGTCATGTTAATTCTTTGACCCTCATAAGATGCACGACACTGTATTCTATTGAAAAACCGTCTTCTCTGGTGACCATGGCTTCATTTTTCTCGTGATTTATATCCCTGTCAGTATGATATGGCCAGTGAGGACAATTAGAAAATATATCTTTTTTTTTTCTTGTTCTCTTTCTGTACTTTTAAACAAATGATACATTCTCATGGTTCAAAATTTATAAAAGAATAGACGGTGAAAAAAATCTCCTTTCCACCCAGGCCCCTAAGGCACCTCATTTCCCTTCCCAGAAGGAAGAATATTTCTTACCAGGATTTTTTTTCCTTGGCCTTAGTGTGCAGCTTGTGGAATCTTAGCTACTTGACCCAGCCCCTGGCAGTGAACCGAGTCCCCTGACAGTGGAAGCGTGGAGTCCTAACCACTGGACCAACTGCCAGGGAATTCCCTCTTACTAATTTTTGATGTATCCTTTTAAGAGTTAAGATATATCTTAAAAGTATGAATTGGGATATTTACTCTATTTTAAAAAAATTGCCATCACAGCAGTTTCTTTAAATTTCCAAAACAATTTGATATCCTGGAATTTACAGAATCTAACTCTTGGGATTTTTTGTTTGTTTTGGTAAGAACATTTAAGTTCTCTTAAATCTGAATTCGTAGTATAAAATGTATTAATAGTATTATCAACTATATTCATGTTGTACATTAGGTTCTCCTTCTTCATCTTACAGCTGAGAAGTTTGTGCCTTTCTCCCTACCTGACCTTGTTTCTCCCAAGCCTTGGTAACTACTTTTCCACTCAGTTTCTAAGAGCTTGACCTTTTTTTTTCTTTTTCCTTGAAAGATTCCACATGTCAGTGACACCAGAATTTTTCTTTTCCTTTCTGGTTTATTACTTGTAAAATAGTGCCCTCGAACTTTATCCATGTTGCTGCAAATGGCAGGATTTTCTTCTTTCTTGTGGCTGAATAATACTCCATTGTAAATGTATGTATTTCTAATGTATTTTCTCAGTTGCATCTGACTCTGCGACCCCATGGACTGTAGTCTGCCAGGCTCTTCTGTCCATGGGATTTTTCAGATAATCATACTGGAGTGGGTAGCCATTTTCTCCTCAAGGGGATACCACATCTTTATTCATTTAGCCATTGATGGATACTTAAGTTGTTTCCGTATCTTGGCTATTGTGAAAAATATTTGCTGCATTGAAAGTGGGAGTACATATATGTCTTTGACATCCTGTTTTTGTTTCCTTGGATATATTCCCAGAAATGGGATTGCTGGATTATATGGTAATCTTATTTTTAATTTTTTGAGGAACCACCATACTGTTTTCCATAGTGACTGCACCAATTTACATTTCTGCCAATAGTGCCCTGGGGCTCCATTTTCTCCACAGCCTCACCACTTTATTTTTTTTCCCCAGTTTTATCAAGATACAAATTGACATACAGCATTGAAGTTTACGGTGTACAGCATAATGATTTGACTTACATATTTCTTGAAATGTTGCCACATAAACATCTGTCATTCTATATGGATATAAAAAAGAAAAAAATTTTTTACTCATGATAAGACCTCTTTTAATTTGCTCTCTTGATAACTTTCATGTACACCATACAGCAGTGTCTCATCTTTTTAATGATAGCTATTCTAACAGGTGTGAGGTGATATTTTCTTGTGATTTGATTTGTATTTTCCTAATGATTAGTGATGTATCTAATGTACCTGTGGTCATTTGTATGTCTTTGGAAAAATGTTTATATTTAGTTCCTCTGTCCTTATCCAAACCCAGTTTCTTTTTTGTTTTGTTTCCTTTGGCTATTGAGTTCTTTATGTATTTTGGATATTAACCCCTTATCGTACACATGACTTGCAAATATTTTTCCCACTGCTTCGTTGCTTTTCATTTTGTTGTTGATCTCCTTTGCTGTGCATAAACTTTGTACTTTGATGTAGTTATTTATTTTTGTCTTTGTTGCCTGGAATGAATGTGTGTTTGGGTTTGTGTGGTGTTTCTCAAATTTGCCTGATGATAAGATATCCCAGAATGTTATTTATTTGTTGAATGCATATTTTTGGCTACTGAGGGAAATAGAAATGTAAGAATACCTTGGCACAAAGACATCTCAGTTCTTAAAAATGACATTTTAGAGCCCACATATTCTTAAATGTAGCTACAAGGGAGCAGTTGCATGTGACAGCACCTTGCTGGTTCTCTTAGTTTGGGTGTTGACTTCCCTCCAGGTTTATTTTTTACCAGTAACCAGTGTACATATGTGCAGAAAGAGTGCTGTGTGCTCAATTACTTCTCTTTTTTAAAATTTATTTTATTAATGTCTGAACTGAACTGTATTAGTTTCTAGTATACAGTAAAGTGATTCAGTCACACTTATATTAGGTTGGTGCAAAAGTAATTGCAGTTTTGCATTAACTTTGCCATTTGATATTGAAATGCATTCTTAAATAGATGTGGTTTCATGATGCATTACTTTAATGCACATTTCTTGCTTTATGTTTTTTGCTAATGAATTATAACTTGCTGTTTATTTTACTTTATTTGAGACTAGGGAAATGATGTTAGACAACAATCAAATTCGAGCGATTTTGTTATTCAAGTTCAAAATGGGTTGTAGAGCAGCAGAGACACCTTCATCAACAGTGTTTGGCCCAGGAGCTGCTAATGAATGTACAGTGCAGCGGCGGTTCAAGAAGTTTTGCAAAGAAGATGAGAGCCTTGAAGATGAGAAGTATAGTGGCTGGCCATCAGAAATTGACAACAACCAACTGAGCATAACTTCAATAAGCTGATGATCTTACAACTTACACGAGAAGCTGCTCAAGAACTCAGCGTTGATCATTCTAAGATCATTTGGCATTTGAAGCAAATTGGAAAGGTGAAAAAGCTTGATAAGTGGGTGCCTCATGAGCTGACCACAAATTTTTTAAAAAATTGTTTTGAAGTGTCATCTTCTCTTATTCTATGCAACAAGGAACCATTTCATGATCGGATTGTGATGTGTGATAAAAAGTGGATTTTATGCAGCTACCAGTGATGACTGACTCAGCGCTTGGACTGAGAAGAAGCTCCAGAGCACTTCCCAAAGTCAAACTTGCTCCCAAAAAAAGGCTCATGGTCACTCTTTGGTGGTCTGCTGGCTGTCTGATCCACTACAGCTTTCTGAATCCCAGCGAAACCATTACATCTGTGAAGTATGCTCAGCAAATCGATGAGATGCACCAAAAACTGCAATGTCTGCCGCTGGCATTCTTCTCCACGACAGTGCCTGACTACATGTTACACATTCAATGCTTCAAAAGCTGAATGAATTGGACTATGAAGTTTTGCCTCATCCTCCATATTTACCTGACATCTCACCAACCAATTACTGTTTCTTCAAGCATCTCAACAACTTTTTGCAGGAAAAACGCTTCCACAACTAACAGTACGCAGAAAATGCTTTCCAAGAGTTTGTCAAATTCCAAAACAAGGATTTTTATGCTACAAGAATAAACAAACTTATTTCTCCTTGACAGAAATGTGTTGACTGTAATGGTTCCTATTTTGATTAATGAAGACGTGTTTGAGCCTAGTTATAACGATTTCAAATTCAGGGTCTGAAACTGCTATTACTTTTCACCAATCGACTAGATTATAGTTTCATGCACATTACTTCTTGACTTGAACTGATTCCTGGATGAGAATAAGACATGGAAAAAGGATAACCAAACATGTTAGTATCTTGCTTGATTGATCAGTCTTCAGAGGAATGGTAGTCTAGGTTCTGGCAATGTGATTTTAAATAGATATGTTATCAAGGACATTTCTGGCATGGAGGGACTTGATTATTTCCTCTGTGGCTACTCCAACTGCTCACTTATTTTTTTAGCTTTCTTTTGTCTGATTAATAATCTCAGCAGTGGGACTTCCTTGGTGGTCCAGTGGTTAAAAATTCACCTTGCAATGCAAAGGACATTGGTTCAATCCCTGGTCCAGGAAGACCCTTCATGCTGTGGGGCAACTAAGCCTGTGCACCACAGCTAGTGAGCCCGTGGGCTGCAGCCACTGAAGCCTGCACAGCCTGGAGCCGGCGCTCTGCAACAAGAGAAGCCCCTGCAATGAGAAGCCCATGCACCACAGCTAGAGCAGCACTCCACTCCCAGCAACTAGAGAAAGCCCAGGACAGCAGCGAAGAACCAGTGCGGCCAAAAATAAGTAAATAAAAACCAAAGAAAAATCTGAGCAGTGGGGACTGCATAGGGCCAGGATAAAGAGGAGAAGTGGACTGAGACATTCATATTGTCTTTCTATTTCCTTTTTACCACATAGTGTACGATATTTGTAAATAATGACTACATTCTTATACTTAGCCCCTAAGCTTATTTAGCTTATAATACAGATGAAATGAATGCATTACAGTCATATATTTTTAAAGTGTTCTTTAAATTATTATTACTTACTTAGTATTTTAACCACATTATAATTTATGTAGAATTCATGGGGTTAGCCAGGGAAATCTGATCATTGGTTGTAAAGGAAAATGCATTCTGAATTCTAAGCAGTTCTTTCCATAAGGTGTAATTTGTGAGTGGGGAATGATTTCCTTGTTTCTTAATAATTAAATAATAACTAATTGCCTCAATTATTTTAAGGGCTGCTTATATGTGAAATGATACACATGGCTTTTTGTGTGTGGCTTATTTCCTTTGTGTAATGTTTTCAGCACTCATCCACATTGTAGTATGTGTTAGAATGTCATTTCCTTTAATGGCTGAATAATATTCCATTGTAACTGATAACTTACTTATTTTTTAATTAGTTTTTGGCTGTGCTGGGTCTTCGTTACAATGCATTAGCTTTCTCTATTTGCAGTGAGCAGGGGCTACTCTCTAGATGCCGTGCTCGGGCTTCTCATTTTAGTGACTTCTCTTGTGGAGCCTGGGCCATAGGCACCCAGGCTCAGTAGTTGTGGTACACAGGCTTAGTTGCCCCGTGGCATGTGTGATCTTCCCAGACCAGGGATTGACCACATGTCCCCTGCATTGGCAGGCAGATGTCAACCACTAGACCACCAGGGAAGTGCGATAACTTTTAGTAGTGGTCAGTTTTATCTCAAACATCCTTCTCTGTTTAACATTTTTCTTATGTTGTTAAAGTTTTTGTGTCTTGCTAAGTGTTAGATGTTATAAACTGATGTGACACATCACTTTGAAAATGTAAAATATCATGAATTGAGTGAAATTTTTGATTTTCATTTACCCCCTTTAAATTTGGGGGCATTGAAACAGATCTGTATATTCACCTGACCTAGTCCTAGCCTCATTTTCTGGTTCTAGAGAGAGGGATGGAGGTAGAAGTCACTGGGGATTTTGGCTTGTTATCACGAGTCCATAGTTTTTGCTGTCACCACTAGAACCCCCATTGGAAATCTACTACTACTCAGAGATGGAATTCAACTGTTTGAATTGCAAAATGGGAACCTAAACAAGTCCTTTTCCCCTACTGCTCTTTAACCATAGTTGATATGCATGCTGGTTAATCCCATGCTGTTCTCTAGATGGAATTAGATTAGTGAACAGTTGGAGAATATTTAATTATCAGTGGCACCCCACTCCAGTACTCTTGCCTGGAAAATCCCATGGATGGAGGAGCCTGGTAGGCTGCAGTCCATGGGGTCTAAGAGTCGGGCATGACTGAGCAACTTCACTTTCACTTTTCACTTTCATGCATTGGAGAAGGAAATGGGAACCCACTTCCAGTGTTCTTGCCTGGAGAATCCCAGGGACAGAGGAGCCTGGTGGGCTGCCGTCTATGGGGTTGCACAGAGTCGGACACAACTGAAGCAACATAGCAGTAGCAGCAGCAGCATAAAATTGTATTCGCTTAAGCAAAAAGGTCATAGCTTTGTTGGCTAAAATTTCCAAGCTTGATCTTGTTCTTGTATCCTCACATGTAATTCTGACTTTTTAAAAAACTCTGATTACATAACATTTAATTGTGCTGCATTTAGCCTTGTTTCCTGCCTAAGATGAAGTTAATTCCATATTCTGTTGCCTGTTTTGTTAGTCATTCCTCCCAGCTTTGTCTTTTACAGAATTAATATACATGCCTTCTATGTCATAATCCCAATCACTGATTTGTTGTTGTTCAGTCGCTAAGTCGTGTCCGACTCTTTGCGGCCCTAAGGACTACAGCTTACCAGGCTCCCCTGTCCTTCACCATCTCCCAGAGTTTGCTCAAATTCATGTCCATTGAGTCAGTATTGCTATCTAACCATCTCATCCTCTGCTGTCCCCTTCTCCTTTTGCCTTCAGGCTTTTCCAGCATCAGGGTCTTTTCCAGTGAGTCAGCTCATCACATCAGGTGGCCACAATATTAGAGCTTCAGCTTCATCATCAGTCCTTCCAGTGAATATTCAGGCTTGATTTCCTCTAAGATTGACTGGTTTGATCACCTTGCAGTTCAGGGACTCTCAAAAGTCATCTCCAACGAAAAGTGTTTAATAGTTGGCAGATTGGCACTTCTTTAGACCTATTTTTTCCAAAAAAGATATAGAATTTTAAATCAACACTCTTGTATTTGAGTTTCAATGAGATTTGCATGACCCTTTAGGGACTTCCCTGTAGTTCAAATGGTAAAGAATCTGCCTGTGAGGCAGGAGACCAGGGTTCAGTCCCTGGGTTGGGAAGTTCCTCTGGTGAAGGCAATGGCAATCCACTCCAGTGTTCTTGCCTGGAGAATTCTATAGACAGNAAATGGTAAAGAATCTGCCTGTGAGGCAGGAGACCAGGGTTCAGTCCCTGGGTTGGGAAGTTCCTCTGGTGAAGGCAATGGCAATCCACTCCAGTGTTCTTGCCTGGAGAATTCTATAGACAGAAGCCTGGCGGGCTATATACAGTCTGTGGAGTCGCAAAGAGTCGGATGACTGAATGACTAACACAACACAACCCTGATTATTCAGTCCGCAATTTATTATCTAAAATGTGTTGTTATTGATATGAGACCTTGTCAAAAACTTTCCTAAATAAAGTCAGCATGTTTATCTTAATTATTATTAGTTAATTTGATCATTGTACCATTTTAATTTTCTGGAACATGATCTTTGTCATAACGTGGACTGTAATTAACTTTTTGTAACTTCTAGGCTAGCTTTTTAGCTAGGCGTATGAAGAAATTGGTCTACTTCTTATGTGATCTCTTAAAGGAAAAGGTGTATTTAAAAAAATTTTTACTTTTCAGCTTTTTTTCTTCTATTTTTCTTTTTCTTTTTGGCTGCACTCAGTCTTCATTGTATGTCCTCTGGAGGGGACGACAGAGGATGAGATGGTTGGATGGCATCACCGACTCAATGGACATGAGTTTGAGCAAGCTCCGGGAGTTGGTGATGGACAGGGAAGCCTGGGATGCTGCAGTCCATGGGGTCACAAAGAGTTGGACACGACTGAGCAACTGAACTGACTGATTTTTTTTTTTTAATTTTCAGCATTTTTTCATCTGTTTTTATTTTTGGCTGCACTGAGTCGCCGCTGTGGGTGCAGTCTTTGTCTAGTTGCAGTGAGTGGGGGCTGCTCTTCCCTGGGGCATGAGGCTTCACATACGGTGGCTTCTCTTGTTGAGGAGCACAGGCTCTAGGCACGCAGACTCTAGTTCTGGTGCACAGGCTTAGTTGCCTTGCAGCATGTGGGATCTTCCTGGACCAGAGATTTGACACATGTCCTCTGCACTCTGCATAAACAGGCCGATTCTTAACCACCGGACCACCAGGGAATTCCTCCACATTTATTTTTTAAAAAGTGAAGCAATATTTTTTGGTCACATGGTGCTGCTTGCTGGATCTTAGTTCCCCACCACAGATCAAACCTGGGCCCCCTCCAGTGGAATTTTGGAGTCCTAACCACTGGACCTTAAGGGAATTCTCATAAAAATTCACTTTTATAGAGATTTGAATTGAATCCTTTTTCAAAATAGGTGTAGAAAAAATATAAGAATTGATATGTTCAGTTATTATTAGAAGATTGTTTCATTCACTTGAAAATAGTTGCTTCTTATATTATGGTAAAACAAAGAATATGTCAAGTTGACCTTTTGCCAGTGCTATAGACTGTTTATTTTCCAAATTACATTCATCGCATCATTGCAGGATAATCTAAAGCATAAGATTAATTCAAGTCTAAATTTGATTTTGCTAAGATTTCTGTATAAGATTCAAAATCATTTGAAGTAAAAACAAGTGGTATCTGTATAATTTTGATCTAAAAGGACCTACTTAAAGAGAAAACAAATGATTTGTCTATTATAATTATCTTTGAAAATGTGTTTTTCTAATATCATTTATATAAAGCGGAATAGTGAGTGCTGAATAGCAGTAAATAGTTACATAGAATCCCTGCCCCTTGTATAACTTACTTACATTTTTCTCAGGAGAGACAGATAATAAGCAAAACATACATACAAAGTGAAAAATTGCCAGTCTTTTAAAACTCCCAGATGACTATACTTTGTGTAATTTCGGCTTTCCTTTAAGACAATATAAACAGAAGGATATATGTCATTAGATCTTTTGATCCTAAGCATCCAGAGAATCATTTAAGTTTCCTGAAATAATGGGTTATAAGTAATACAAGGCTTCCCCGATGGCTCAGGTGGTAAAGAATCCACCTGCAATGTAGGAGATGCAGGAGATGTGGGTTTGAGTCTTGGGTTGGGAAGATCCCCTGAAGGTAATGGCAACTGACTCCAGCATTCTTGCCTGGAAAATCCTATAGACAGAAGAGCCTGATGGGCTACAGTCCATAACGTTCAAAGGAGTCCGACACAACTGAGCATACAAGAAGATAGAAATCTTAGACTACAGCTATGTCTGGTTTCAACACTGAAATGAGTTCACATTCAGAAGAAGGGAATGGACTTTAGGAACTTCAAAATTGTCTAGGATCTTATGTATTTTAATTATTAGTATGTCCCATAAATCTACTCCTAATTTCTTATAGTTGTAGCATTTTAATGAAAAGTAGGTTGGCACAATGGGACTCTAGCTGCCAACAAACCTGGATAGTGGGGTGAAATGTCTATTTTCTTAAGTGCACTCAATAATTCAAAAAATATTTGTTGTCTGTAATGAAGCACTAAAAGATTTATTGCAATCTTTAAGATCTAGCAGAAGCGTAAAGAAATAAAGCAGACTGAAGCATTTTGTTTTTTGAATGTGCAACTGCGTTTTTTAAATTATTTATTTATTTATTTATTTATTTATTTATAGCTGCTTTGGGTCTTCATTGCTGTGCAGTCTTTTCTCTGGTTGCCTGAGAGCAGATGGTGCTCTTTGTTGCGGTGCTTGGTTTTCTCATTGCCATGGCTTTGCTTGTTGCAGAGCAGGGGCATGCAGGCCTCAGTAATTTTGATACATGGGCTCATTAGCAGTGGCTCTTGGACTCCAGAGCACAGTCTCATTAGTTGTGGCACTGGGTTTAGTTGCCCCGTGGCATGTGAGATCTTCCTGGCATGCGTTCATGGTTAGTCACTCATTCATGTCCATCCATGTTGTAGCAGATTGCAAAATTTCATTCTTTTTATGGCTGAGTAGCATTCCATTGTGTATATGTAGGTATATACACACACCCCACATCTTTATCCATTCATCTGTTAGTGAATACTTAGGTTGATTTCATATCTTGGCTATTGTAAATAATGCTATGAACATTAGGATACATGTATCTTTTTGAATTAGTGGCTTTGCTTGGCAATGTCAAATCTTTGGCACTTAACATATCAGAAAGAGCTCTGTAAATCAGTACTGGAGTAATGGAGGGCATGCTCAGTTACTCATGCAATTAGGTACTTGGCCCAAAAGGGGTGACTGCCATTTCTGTATATAACCTTTTAGCCAGAAGTTGTTATACAGTCCTGTTCATCTGCAAGAAGCATGGGGGAAATGTTTCCATGCCTTATGTCCCCAAGGAAAGGGGAACTACATTTGTGAGAGCATCAGAAGTCTCTTACAGATATCTAGGTCTAGTATTCTCATGCTTTATGTACTCAGAGCATAAAAAAGAAAATTTTTATTTATTTGGCTATGTCAGATTTTAGGTGCGGCACACAGGTTCTTCCATCTTCATTGCAGCATTTGTGTTCTTTTAGTTGCAGCATGCAGGATCTTTATTTGTGGCATGTGAACCATTAGTTGTGGCATAGGGGATCTAGTTCCCCAACCAGGGATCGAATTTGGGCTGCCTGCATTGGGAGCACTGAGTCTTAGCCACTGGCTGCTGCTGCTGCTGCTAAGTCGCGTCAGTCGTGTCCGACTCTGCATGACCCCATAGACGGCAGCTCACCAGGCTCCCCCGTCCCTGGGATTCTCCAGACAAGAACACTGGAGTGGGTTGCCATTTCCTTCTCCAATGCATGAAAGTGAAAAGTGAAAGTGAAGTTGCTCAGTTGTCGATTTTTCGCGACCCCATGAACTGCAGCCTGCCAGGCTCCTCCGCCCATGGGATTTTCCAGGCAAGAGTACTGGAGTGGGGTGCCATTGCCTTCTCCACTTAGCCACTGGACCACCGGGGAAATCCCTAGATTCCCTTTGGAAGTTATCATTTAGAATTATCTTCTTGTTATCCTACTTCTCTGTTACCTTAGTTCAGTAATGTCCTCTAGAAAGGAACATTGAAACATTGTTAATATTGAAACATTTAATCTGTATCAAATGCAGTGATTAACTTAGTTGGAGATGAAATGGAAAAGATTGTATATATGTGGGAGTATTAGTATACATTCTTCTGGGTTTTACTTTCCTAGATCTGTGCGCTGAAAAGTTTGAGAAACAGTCTGTAATCCCCAAGCAGCAAGCACCCTTAGTATCCTGATTGTGATCTCTAAATAGAACTTCCCACTTGGGGAAATGTCTGATTCTAGGTTTGGGTCAGGAAATTTATAAAGTGAGCTTAGAATATCTTGTACTAGAAAGGAAGGAAAGTGTCAGACAGTACTTAGAGTCATAAAAAATGGATTCAGGAGCCAATTTGAAGAACAGTCTGCCTCTACAAAGGGATAGGGAAATTGATCATGGCTAAACTAAGTATGAGTCTAAGGAGATTGAAACATATCAAATATATTTTTAAAATTACCCCTTTTAAGGGGATTAAGGGAGAATGGAGGATGTGTATATGTGTGGTTGAGTTCCTTTGCTGTTCATCTGAAATTGTCGCAACATTGTTAATCAGCTATACCCCAACAAAATAAAAAATGCAAGAGAAAAAAATACATATACCTTTTGGATACAGGTTTCTAAGACCACTCCCAGATTCATGATTCAGAGGAAGGGCTCCTAGGACTGAGCATAGTCATACTCAACTATTCTGATTCATTATCACAAAAGGATACAAAGCAAAATTAGCAAAGAGAAAAGGAATATGGGGCAAAGTCTGGAGGAGACCAGGTGTAAGCTTCTTCCATTCCTCTTCAAAAGGGGATATACTTAGTTTCTCTAGCAGTAACTTGTGACAACAGGTATGAAATGTTATCACCAGGGACGCTGTTTAGAGAGACACACATTGCTTAGGGCTTTTATTGGAGCTGATCACCTGGACACCTTCTACTTGTCACAGGCCAAAATTCCAAACTTGCAAAAGAAAGCAGATGTTGAGCATAAACCACATTGTTTTCATAAACAGTTTAAGCAGTTAACCACATTTAACATTTAGGGAACAGTTAGATTCAGGAAGTCTCCCCCAAATCCAAGCACAGATACCAGTCAAACTTGAAAGCGGATTTAAGGAAAACAGTCTCAGGTAGTCTTATATTTTCTTTTTTCTGCACAGATACCTCTGAAAGATGCTGGAAAACCAATTCATATTTTAAAAACTGGTTAATGAAGGAAAAGAAGTACATCTCAGGGTAACCAAAAAGAGAGATAGGCAGTCATTATGTGCCTCCTGATGAAAATACAATAGCACCAACTGGGAGATGGTTCTTGCCAAAAAATATAATTTAAACATGATCAGTTTTCTGGGTCTAACTACCTATTTACAGGAAATACAGAGGACAGACAGTACAGTCATCAAAACGTAGACCTTGGGAAACTCCCCAGGACAAATGTCTTTGTTTCGTCAGCGAATAAATTGTGTTGAAAGAGAGAGAGAAAGAAAACCTACAGATCCAGAGAGTTAAGAGACTAGCAATCAATTATATATTTTAGATCTTAAGTTGAAAAAAAAAATAAGATAGTTGGAGAAATTTGACTACTAACTAGATATTTGATGATACTAAGGAATTTTTGTTAACATTTGTCTCAGTCCATTTTTAGGCTGCTATAACGATACCATGTTCTGGGTAGCTTATAAACAGAATTTTATTTCCCATTGTTCTGGAGGCTGAGAATTTCAGGATTAAGGTGCCTGCAGATTCTGTATCTGGTGAAGGCCCACTTCCTGGTCATAGATGGCCATCTTTTTGCTGTGTCCTCCTGTGGCTAGAGAGGTAAAGGAGCTTGCCTAGGTCTCTCATTTATGAGAGTACTGATCCCCCTGAGTACCGCAGCTCCTGAGCCCACATGCTGCAACTACCGAAGCTCGAGCATACTAGAACCCATGCTCTGCGACAGGAGAGGCCGCCACAGCGAGAAGCCCGTGCACTGCAACTGGAGAGCAGCCTCTGTTCACTGAAACAAGAGAAAGCCTGCTCATCAGTGAAGACCCAGGGCAACCAAAAATAAATAAATTTTCAAAAAAAGACCCCCTGTCCCATTTATAGGGCTTCGCCCTCATCACCTCCTGAAAGTCCCGTTACTGGGTTTCAACATAGGGGAAGAGAGGAATTTTTTTAGTTTGATAATGATATTATGCGTTTTATTTTTTAAATATCTTGTGGAGAAAGACAATATTTTGATATCAAATTAAGAATTAATTATAACAAGTTTTAAAACTTTAGCTACTTAAAAATTTTTTTTTGTAATGGAAATAAAGTTGATCTACAATTTTGTGTTAGTTGTTGGTATATAGCACAGTGATTCTATACACACACATTATTTTATATTCTTTTACAGGACATTGAGTATAGTTCCCTGTGCTGTACAGTAAGACTTTGTTGTTTATCCATTCTATGTATAATAGTTTGCATCTGCTAATTCAAAACTGCCAATCCATCCCTTCTCCCTTCCCACCGTTGACAACCGCAAGTCTGTTTCCTGTTTCTGTGAGTCTGTTTGTTTCATAAATAAGCCCATTTATGTAGTATTTTTAATTTTTTTAACTCTGTTCTTTGGCCACACTGTGTAGCTTGTGGGTTCTTAGTTCCTCAACCAAGGACTGAACCTGGGTCCTTAGCATTGAAAGCACGGAGTCCTAATCACTGGGCTGTCAGGGAATTTCTTGTGTCATATTTTAAATTCCACTTATAAGTGATACCATAGTATGAAACCCATCATGACTTTGCATGTCATCCTTGCAAAGGGGCCATTCTAATCTCCTTTATATCATTCCAGTTTTAGTATATGTGGTGCTGAAGTGAGCACTGCAGGTTGTTTTTGCTTTTATTCAAGCACACAGTTAAGAGTTTGTTGTTTAGACATTTCTAGAAAAATCAGTTTTTCATTTACAAATTTAGATGAGCTAAATTTGATGTAAGAAGACTAGATTTGTTAGTTCGGAAACTTTTGATATGAACAAAAACCAGCTGACAATGAAATATCTATTAAAAAGTTAAATGGAAAAGTTTGATTCTCTTGAAAATTATATAAAATGAATGAAAATTTGAAGATATTAATTTGGTTCTTTTGACTGTGAATCAAAATCGTTTAAAAAATGTAATAGTGTTTACTCAGGAAAAGTTGTATCCAAGGGCAAAGCCATGAGCTCATCATGCTGAATTAATTCTTACTGATAAACAGAATGGAGTCAGGCTGCAGTCTGCCTTCTGCCCTAAGAGTAGCCTTTCTCACACAGGGGCTGCTCTTCCACCTGGGTTCTAGAATGAGAAGACATGTGACACATAGCCTCGTAGGACTGGAACTAAGGCTCAGGTAGTTAAGTGATTTGCCTAAGATCATGTAGCTGGTAAATTAGTAAAGCCTGGCTTCAATTCAGGAATACCTGACCGCAAAAGCAATGCTATGAAACAATATGCATCACTTACTGCTTTCCCCTAGAACAGTGGCTTATCCTTGTACTTTACGTCCGAAAGATGCTAAAAGGAGAAGGATGAGGATCGTAGAACATCAGCTGACACGTGACACAGTCTTTCCTTTACACTGGGCACCTACGTACATCTGCCTTTTTAACCTTCTAACTATATGGAGAGGGTTAAGTTCTTTGTATATTATAGTATAAGTCTTTCTCTTTTAAAACGTAGACTAATTCCTCAGTCTTCTCAACTAATCATATTATTTACTGGATGATATCATTGTCTGAGAAGAGGCTAGTGAGATCATTACCATAAGCATCAATTTTACACATTAGTGTAACAGTATGCCAAAGTCTGAATCCAGATGTTAATGGCTACCAAATGTTTAAGAAAATATGTTTTTTATTCTTCTTCATTTTTAATAGCTACAGAAAATTAGAGGGATTTTAAAATAAAGTTCTTATAACAGATTATAGTAATAAGTTAACACTTAGATGCCTTTTAAAAAGTAGCATCAAAATATCCTTGCTTATCCTGTACAGCCTCTCTCAGTGGATCCTAAGAACAGTGTAATGAGCATGGCACTTAATATTCATTACTGTTAAAGTATTGTCAGTTATAAGGTGACTGTTGATATAAAAATGACTTCTGTAGAGTGAAAGAAAGATATTACACATTTAATGTTAGCTGCATAGTGATTTCTGGAACATTAATAAAAGGTGGAAAATACATTCATCTTAGAATTCAGGGGATGTGGTAATTTTCTTGGGCCTGCTTTCATCATCTGTTAAATGAACTTTTGAACTTTGTGGTTTTAGAAAGTTATTGCTGTTCTTATATTTTGGGCATGAGGGACCACTATATTCATTCCAGCATTCCAACCAGATGTATTCAAAACAAAATTATCAAGTTAAAGTGGAAAGAAAGGGATGCCAAAAACATAGTGTCTGTAGATTGGGTTTGTGAATACTTTGAAATTTCTTTTGTTTAATCTTCAGTATATTTGACCAAAATGGTATACATCCTGCTGGTGATGTTTTTCATTTTATATGCTAAAGAATGTGTGTAATTGTACTGTCAAACAGTGAAGGGGTTAAGAGTTCAGTGTCAGGAACCTCGGTTTCAATCGTGATCCTGCTGCTTCATTAATGTATGACTTCGGAAAGGTTATTTCAGTCTCTTTGGGCTCTAGTTTTTCTCAGCCATAAAATAGGGACACCAGTAATATCTCCTCCATGGAATCATCTTGAGGTTTAATACTGGTGAAGCAAAGCACTTGGATTAATACCAGACTTCCCTGGTGGCTCAGGTGGTAAAGAATCTGCCTACAGTGAGGGAGACTGGATTCGATCCCTGGGTCAGGAAGATCCCTTGGAGAAAGAAATGGCAACCCACTCCGGTATTATTGCCTGGAGAATCCCATGGACAGGGGAGCCTCGCGGGCTACAGTTCATGGGGTCACAGAGAGTCAGACATGACTGAGCAACTAACACAATAATAGTTACATGCCATATAATAACCGTTTAAATGTATTAGCTATTGTTTTTATAATAATTTATTAATGGAGTTGATGCTGGGTTAAACACTATGTGCTGTGATTAATTTCTCACTGGCAACGTGAAGACTGAGCTACAACATGGTATAACATTTTAGAATACAGCAGTAAACTTATAATTCCTCTGTCCCATGTTCTATTGTCATGTGTTTACATATGCTATAAACACATTAGAATTTTACTGTTATTCCTTCCCTAGTAGCTCAGTTGATAAAGAATCCGCCTGCGATGCAGGAGACCCGGATTCGATTCCTGGGTCAGGAAGATCCACTGGAGAAGGGATAGGCTACCCACTTGAGTATTCTTGGGCTTCCCTGGTGGCCCAGACGGTAAAGAATCCACCTGCAATGAGGGAGACCTGGGTTCGATCCCTGGGTTAGGAAGATGCCCTGGAGAATGGAACAGCTACCCACTCCAGTATTCTGGCCTGGAGAATTCCATAGACTTTATAGTCCGTGGGGTGGCAAACAGTCGGACAAGACTGAGCAACTTTCACTTTTTTATTAGATCCCTGGTGGCTCAGACGGTAAAGTGTCTGTCTGCAATGCAGGAGACATGGGTTCAATCCCTGGGTTGGGAAGATCCCCTGGAAAAGGAAATGGCAGCCCACTCCAGTATTCTTGCCTGGAAAAT
>SJYX01022754.1:5682-21102 GCA_006410675.1 Oreotragus oreotragus
TTTTTAAAACAGCTGTGTAGGAAGCCATACCATGAACATATTATACTTTACTTAAGCCTCTACTCTATGATGGATGTTTAGCCTGATACCAGTTTTTCATTATTCTAAACATCTTTGCTTCATATGTACCAAAAATAAACTTTGGTGCATATGAATAAATATATTTGTAGGTGACATTCTTAGAAGTGGAATTTTAGAATGTATAAGGATGAAAGCATTGACATTTTGGTAAGTGTTGTATGCTTGCCCCAGCAAGAGGCAGAACCAATTTTTATTCTCTGTAGTTGTCAGGGTATTAAGTACCATTTCTCTAACCCTTTTACCTCCACTATGTTGCTTTTTATCTTTTGACCTTCCTATCAGTGTGATGGGCAAAAATGGTATGTAATTATTTCTAGGTTTCATTTCCTTGTGAGGTTTAGTAAGCTCTCCGGATGTGTTTTCCTGTAGTTCATATTCACATATTTGCCTAGATGTCTGTAGGGTTGGCCTTTGCTTAGAGGACTTATTGGAGCTTTGTCCATGGTGTAGACATTTATCTATCCCTCCAAAGAGTATGTTCCCCTTTACCTTTGTTGATAGTATATTTCACTAGGGATTTTTTTTTTTAATGTTTCTGTGTTCAATTATGTCTGCCTTTTCCTTTTCCTTCCAAAGCTTTATCTTGCTTTGGAAGGCCTACCTTATCCTAAGAATATAAAAATACTAAATCTATTTTTCTAATACTTGTATAACTGTATCTTTTATGCTTAGATCTTTAGGGCCATCTGGAATTTATGTTTGAGAATGGTGTACAGTACTGATTTTTGTTTTAGCTTTTTCCAAATGGGCAATCAGTTGTCCCAGCCAAACAGTGTCACAGTTCCTAATGTTATTTATAACCAAGAGATTTTTTTTTTCCCCCCAAACTTTACACTTTTTATTTTGTAGTGGGGTATAGTTAATTAACAATGTTGTGATAGTTTCAGATGAACAGCAAAGGGACTCAGCCATACATATATATGTGTCCGTTCTCTCCCAAACCCCACTCCCACCGAAGCTGGCACATAACATTGAGCAGTTCTATGGGCTATACAGTAGGACCTCGTTGGTTATCCATTTTAAATATAGCAGTGTATACACGACCTTCCCAAAGGCCCTAACTGTCCCCTGCCCTGGCAACTCTAAGTTTGTTTTCTAAGTCTGTGAGTTCTAAGAGATTTAGAAGTAGCCTAGAGTAGGCCAGGAGAACCATTTACAAATGAAGGCTGCTACCTTTGTTCTCTTCCTCTTGTATCTGCCTGGTGTGTGTTTAAGCTAAAGCGTGACTGCCTATGTTGATTGTCTCAGTTTCTCTCCAGTCTTTTCTTACCTCGTTGAATGGCTTTCAGATTGTGTTCTTTGGAGCCCTTAAGGTTCTCAGGAAGGAGAGTGTGCCATCCCCCTGCATGCTTCAGCTGAGATCTCATCTCTCCAGGGGTCTTCTGGAAACTAATGCTCATTTAAACAGAGGTCTCCACTACTGGAAACATTTAAAAATGTTCAATCCTTTCTCACCTTAGGTCCTCCAGAAAAGTTCGATCATTGGAGTGATCGAAGGTGGAGACGTGACAGAGGAGAGGCTGAGGTCGGCTCGAGAAACAGCCAAGCGGCCTGTTGGCGGCTTCCTTCTGGATGGCTTTCAGGGGAACCCAGTGACCCTGCAGACTAGACTGCACTTGCTGTCATCAGTCACTGCGGAGCTGCCCGAGGACAAACCAAGGCTAGTGTTCAGGAGGATGCAGGCCAAGCCTGGTGGGCTGCAGAATGTGCAGTGTAGCATGCAGTCTCTACATGGGCATGTCTTTTGATGTTTTGATTATGTTCTTTCCGGGCTGAGTCTGCTTGGGGGAGTTTCCACCAAGGCCGTCTGGCCTTTGATTTTAGAATGTAGGCCAGAGGACAGTGCCATGTGAGTTAAGTTTATTTGATTCTTCTAAGTGAGGGCAAGTATTATATTATTCCCCCTCATTCTTGTGCCAAATAGAAATAATATTCTTTATTCATTATAACCTGGGGACAGGTAGAAAGTCACGTGGAACTCTGGCCTTAATTATAGAAAGCTGAGGACAGATCTGGGATCCTCAGTGGAATGAAGACGGGTTCTATCAATAAGGACCTTTGAGAGGTTCTTAGATTTGAGGCAGGTAGTGAGGAGGAGTATTTTTTGAAATCAGGAGAACTGGCAGCCTGAGTGGGGCTGGCTGTTTCCATCCATCACAGGATTCACTCTGTGCTGGAGAGAAGAGTGATCTGCAAGATTTTAAGGCAAAAAAAATCTGTAAGTTTCTGCGTACAGCTGATGTCTTACCAGACTATCCACAATTTTTTCTTTTTTCTTTTTTTTAAAGACTGTAGTCTTTTATCCCAGTTGGTATGAATATTCATGCTTTTTTTCCTGCAGATACATTAAGAAGTTTGATTATGGGGTAATGCTTATACCCCTCGGGCCGATGAGTAATATTATGTGTGCTGTGCTTAGTCACTCAGTTGTGTCGACTCTTTGCAATGCTATAGACTTTAGCCCGCCACGCTCCTCTGTCCATGGGATTCTTCAGGCAAGAATACTGGAATGGGTTGCCATGCCCTCCTCCAGGGGATCTTCCCAACCCAGGGGTTGAACCCAGGTCTCCCGCATTGCAGGCAGATTCTTTACCTGTAATGGTCTGAGCCACCTGGGACACNTGCAGCCCACCAGGCTCCTCCGTCCATGGGATTTTCCAGGCAAGAGTACTGGAGTGGGGTGCCATGTCATTATCTTAGGGACTTTAATATCTACACTGATGACTCAAATCATACTCCAGCCTCTCAGCTCCTTAAACTCCATATCTCTGCTAATAATGTCCTGCTCCTACTTCAAGCTCATTCACACGGCCACACCGAAGCTTCAGAACAACAAGCCACCTTTGAAACCTCAGCTTCAAGCATCACACTCGCCAACCAGGCCACACACTCGCCACAACAGGCCAATTCCTCCTGCCTTCCCATCACAGTTTCTTACTCCCTTTCCAGAATTTCTGTGACCTCATTGGAACCTTTAGTTCACTGACCTCAACATGGTTTTTCACACTACATAATTCTCCTTATGCCTTCACCAAGAAAGTGACAATTGGAATTGAGAGAGAGGATATCTAAGACTTTGAATTTTTAAGGGTAGATGACTATTGGATGTATGGAGTGAAGGAGAAGCAGATTCTTCGTATGTGGTTTGGGTGATTGGTCTTGAGAATTGAAACAGGGAATGCATGTTAAGGTAGGAAGGAGTCAATAATGAGTAGGTTTGGACGAGTTGAGTCTAGATGTCTGATGGATTCCAGCAGGCAGTAGTTGTACATAAAGGTACAGAGCAAGAGAGTAGTAAGTCATCAAGGGAAGTCAAGTAAGTCATCTTTCAGTTCTATGACAGTAGACTCCTAATTCAACTCCCTCCTTCCAGGCATGCCCCTTCCAATCCACCCTGTATTCTAAAACACAAAATTCATTCTGTCACTGACCTACTTAAGTCACTTTACCACCTCCTATTGCCTACAAGTTAAAGTTTGAGATATACTGGACTTTAAAGATCTAGTCTCTGGTACACAGTCATGCCTAATCTTCCAGTTATTCTCTACTTGCTTCCAATTCACTAAATATGAAATATGAGTTCCTGAATTTTATCTCTAGCAAACTCCTGTTCATTCTCTTAAACTCAACTCAGATGCCTCTTAGTTTAGCAAGGCAGAATCCCTGTTTCCACCTCTCTTGTTTCCTCCCATTGTCAGTTGTATTTACATCTTACAGCACTTGCCACATTGGTTGTGTAATGCACGCAGACTTGTTCCATTAGACAATGAACTCTCTATGGAAAACAACTTTGCTTTGTTCCTCACTATTTCTCACAATGTTCAGCTGAGTGCCTACAATATCATAAAGTCACCATTTGTGTTGTAGGACTGAATGAGTAAGCCTTCACCAGTGTTTTGGGCCTTGACCCTGCAGTTCTACCTCTGTGGTTTCTTTGCCAGAGAAACAAATGGAAAATCAATGGTAAAACAATCCCGAAGGATTCTGGGGAAAGGAGAGGAGACCATTCTGCATTTTTGTTTCTTCTCTTAACTTCCTACATGGAAATAAGCCTCTAGACTCAATCAGACCCCTAAGAATCTCTACCTTTCCTGCCCACAGAGATAAGATGAAGACAAATTCCTCTTGGATCAGAAATGTTTCCTTGGACATTTGTTGTAATTTCAAACAACTTAGAAAAGCAACTACTATTTTGTGTAGCCTCTTGGGATACAAATAAGTGTGTGGGAACCCCTGAGACTTATGGCTTTGGGGATTTCTCCCCATAGTGCAATTTAACTGTTTTGAAAAAGTATTTTATTGTTAAAGGATGAGAAGGAAGAATGATTGTAGTCTTGGCTCTGCTCCTGTGTAACCCTGAGGGGAATGTTTGCAGTCAATGTGATTAAGTTCATCATTTGTAAATAGATGGGTTTGGAATAAATGATCTCTAACATTTATTTCAAATTAAAAGCTTCTGAGGACTCTAAGCTCCAGCAGGATACAAGTAGGTACTTAAATCCAAATCAATACATACATCCTAAAAAAAAAATCAACAGAAGAGTAAATTCATTCATAACCCAGCTATACCATAAGTAGGAAGCCAAGATTACTTTGAAATTAAAATCACTCATAAGTCAGGAAGTAAACCAAACCAGCAGAGTCATCTAGAGAATGCATGCCAGAGAAGGGAGAGAAACAATGGGTGCGACAGGGGAAGAGGGTTTAGGAACTGGAAAAAGAAGGCACCTCCAGAGTGGAGAAATGTTGAGACAATGTTAGACTAATGCTGAGCCCTGGATACTGGGCCATCAATTGGAAAAGTCTCAAAGATGCTAGGGGCCAAAGACAACAGTCTTGAGGAGGGGCTGCTTCTGAGTTCTGAAGGAGAGAAAGACTTCCAAGGAGCATCATTTGGAGGCTTAATAGCAATGGGAAAGAAGGAACAGGAGATGGATATTAATCATTCTACAGAAACTAAAGAAAATCACCAACTTAGAAGGCATTCTAACTCTTCTCCTGTCTCAGGCACCATACAGCAGAGTGGCATTTTATATCTCAACAAGAGGGTGCTCTTGAACTAACTAAATTCAGGTAAGACTGCTCCAGAAATAATTTTGGTAAACCTTCATCCCTGTCTTCATGCAACTCTTACTGCCAGTCTGGGGAAATAAATATTTCAAAATAAAGAGAAAATTACAGAGGATATCCATACAAAGTTACTATAAAAAGAAAGATAAAAATGAGATTTTAAAATCTTTCAGTTGGTGAAAATTCACCCCCAAATCCAACCAAGAAGCAGAAGAAAATTATACTGCAACACTTCAGTCTGGATTAAATATCCCCAAACAGGCATTTGCATGTACAAAAACAATTCAAATTGAAGATTAAAAACCTGAAAACAGAAATAGACCAAAACCAGAAAGATGTGAAGCAAGTGTTCATTAAACTTAGAAAACTAATTGAAGAAAAAGACAAAATTATCTTAGAAATAAAAACTAAATTACAAAGGACCCAAGAGAGAATACATTCAGCTAAAAAAATAACAAGAAACATTAAAGAAAGACACAAAACAGTCAAGAAAAAAAAAAATGATGAAAAGAAGGTGTTCAAAAATATAATTAGGGAAAACGTGATTACCGTAGAAGACAATAAAGATAATCCAATATACGTAACTAGAATCTCTGAGGGAGAGAAAAATGGAACAGAAATTATATTTAAACGTATCATTCAAGAAAACTTTTTAGAAATAAAAGACTAGGATTTGTGTATTGAAATGCCCCACCATGTACCTGGGAAATTGACTGGAATGTTTGAGTCAGCCATCTCTTGATCCAACTTAACTTTCATCTAACCTTGATATTTGAAGGAAAGATTTGAAGTTAGGCTTCTCAGTTTCTTCCAACAATGGAATAGCATTTTTAAAAAACTCCAGAAAAGAATGTGAGCAAAGAATTTTATATCCAGCCAAGCCATCCTTCAAATACCAAAGCTAAAAGAAAAGTTTTAAATATGCAAAGGCTTCCCTGATAGCTCAATTGGTAAAGAATCTGCCTGTAATGCAAGAGACCCCAGTTGGATTCCTGGGTTGGGAAGATCCACTGGAGAGGGGTTAGGCTACCCACTTCAGTATTCCTGGGCTTCCCTTGTGGCTCAGCTGGTAAAGAATTTGCTTGCAATGCGGGAGACCTGGGTTCGATCCCTGGGTTGGGAAGATCCTCTGGAGAAGGGAAAGGCTACCCAATCCTCCAGGGGATCTTCCCAACCCAGGGGTTGAACCCAGGTCTCCCGCATTGCAGGCAGATTCTTTACCTGTAATGGTCTGAGCCACCTGGGACACCCTGAGTGATATATATTTGTATATAATTTTACTACTTTTTTAAAAAAGTCCAGGTATAGCTTGCAGTTAAGTATATGGATTTTAGGCATGCCTTGATGAATTTTTATTCCTGTATATGCTTGTAAACACCAGCCAGAACAAGATATTTCCAGCACCCCAGCCAGCATGCTCCCCGCCTTCGCCCCAGTTTTATGCTAGTCCTCTGTGTTCATTGCTTTCCCTCCTGTGCTTATTTCATTCGGGTGCAGATGACAATTCAGCACTAGTATTTCTAGTCATTTTCTGGACTTCTTTTGAATTAAATGCTCACAGATGTCTGTTACTGGATTTGAAAGCTGGGATTGTTTTTCTTTCTCTAAGTGTGTAGAAATGCCAGCTTCAGTTGGAGAGGAGTTCTAAAAACATGACATTACTTGAAGGAAACTGTAGTCAGAAAAACCAGCATATATTTAAGGGTTCTGGTTGTTTAATATTACATAAGCCTTTTTTTGGACTTCTTTTAGAAATCAGGGAGTCTATAAGCTTTTTTCTGCCAGTTTATAGAAGGGACTATGAGTAGAAAAACAAACATAAAAAATAGCAGCCAGCCAGCCCTGATCTATTGCATCTCCCCATCTTGTTTTAGTGGCAAAACCTAGTTGAATATTATTAAGACTTTCAGAATGCATTACCTATTGCCTCTAGAAATACCATCTCATTCCACCATGCAGACATTTTATTAATGGAGAAGATATAAAGAAGCATAAAGAAAGCTAACTAGATTCTTGGATCCTGTGGGTAGAGTTGAAATTCCGAGAGTAAGAATTGCTTTGTAAATGGAGCTATGAAGAATACAGTAGGTAAAAATGTCTTTCTTGAGCCAACAATGAAAAAGAATTGTAAGCAAAGTATAGTTAAAACATGGAAACGTATTTGAAGGGGAAATAAAGCACACAGCTTTGCACTAAAAAAAATCATATGCAGTGGATAGAAAGGCTACGGAGTTCAGTCCAAAACTCTGGAGATTGTTTCAGAAGGGATGAGGGGGAAAGAAAACTAACCCTTATTAGCTTCTCTTTGGAGTCAGAAACTACACTCTGCTTTTTCAAGTACATCATTCATCCCCACAGCCAGTCTATGAGATGTGTGTTCTTGCTTTTGTTTTTAAAATGGGAAAACTAAAACTCAGAGAGGTTAAGAAACCTTCCCAATGTAACACAGCAAGTAAATAAATGGCAGAGCTGGGATTCCAGTCCAGGTTTCTGCCACCAGAGCTCTGTAGTCTTTCCACCACACCTCTTTATCTGCTGCCTGCCATGCTAACCAGGACTTTCATCATTATTACTGTTAATGCCCTCTGGAAAGACTCTGATTTCATTCCTGGCGTTGTCCTCATGTCACTGTATGTATTATTTTCACAGGCTCATCTGTGGTGTTAGCCGGCCAGATGAGGTGCTCGAGTGTATTGAAAGAGGAGTGGACTTATTTGAGAGTTTTTTCCCTTATCAAGTGACAGAGCGGGGATGCGCCCTGACTTTCAGCTTTGCTTACCAGCCGAATCCTGAAGAGACATGTAGGTCTTTTGAAGTTAATCTCTGTGTCACCCTTAAATTCTTTCTATTTCCTATCAGCTTTTGGCTTGAGTCACAAAGCAGAAATATGTGCATACTGTAAAGCCAGCCTTTTATAAAACTACGTCTTTGTTTCTTATCTGTACGCCCTGGCATGTTGGCACACAGAACCAGGCACTTAATACTACACACATAGCTCATCAATATTCGGAAGTGATTTTTGTAGGGAGCAAAACCAAGAAAAACAAAACCTCTTCTATTAACAGCCAGAAAAAAAGAACATTCAAGGTGAATGAATAGTGATGAAAATCTAAGAAAAGAAAACCTTTGAACTGCTTGGTAAAAGTTAATTCGTTTTTTCACAAAGGAGTTCTTGTCTGTTTTTTGCAAACCTCATGCTAAAATACAGGGAGTCTCACCCTCTCTGATCTTAGTGTTACTTTGCTTTTTTTTCCATACTGAGATGTGAAAGCTGTTTTCCTCTGCTAATGTTGCTTTGAAGCACTGCCATTTGCTTTTATTGTTTAGTTATTCAGAAATCAGGAAAATCAGTTTCAGATCCTAATGTTTAGCTGGCAGTGGAAAAGGAACCGGGAGACAGACTTTGGGTTGGGGTCCCTTGAAATGTCTCTGCAGTGTTTCAGGAGAGTGTTGTGGGCCCATTTGCCCTCTGGCCTTCCGAGTGTGCTTCCTTTTCCTGCCTGCTGCTCCCCTTAAATTTGAGTAGGGTCAGAGACTTTTTTTAAGGCTCCCTTTATTCCCTGCAAGTGATGAAGATGTCATTCAGGATTTGTTACACTTCTGTAACACAACTTAAACATTAATCTAAATGGAATTACTTCTGGAAACAAAATCAATCAAGTTGATCAAATTCTTAAGCAGAGGAGGCCAGGTTTACTATCTTTTAGACAGACTAGAACGTATGTATATAGATAGGTGTACCATAAACACTTTATGAATGTTCGTGGCTTCATTTACAAGTGAAATTATCTCTGCCAGCACTTAGGTGATTGTTAGTCATTCTGTGCTGTGAATATGCAAAGCTCTACAGAGAACCTGGTATTGAGTTCTCTGGAACAAACAAGTTCCTTTTGGGCCAGAGAAAGCCAGATTTCTTCCTGATTGGAAAAACTGAGTTTAAACATTTTTATTAAAGTATTATTATGAATCATATTTGTGTATGTGCATAGTAAATTGGAGCTTTTTGCCAATTACAAAGTGACAATTCCACAAGAATTAGTTGCCTGATGTAGGCAGTAATTTCCCCAGTGACAAGGACTTTTCAAAAGCCAGGGTTTTATTATGGTTTTCCACATCAGCATGCCGATAACGGCAGCAAAATTAGAATAGCCATGGGCTCATTGCTCAGGTTACATCGCTTTTTCCTTTCACCTGGGCGAATTTACCTTCCCGGGACCATCTGCCCATTTGCCTTGGGCCTAACGTTGCTATACGCGTTCCCAGAAATACTTCTCTACTTGCACTCTGGCTGGCTCTGTGCGTAGTAACTAGCGTTTCTCTTGCAATTCCAGCAATGTTCTTACTTAAAGCAAAGAGTTCAAGGGAACGACTCAAATTCCATTTAATTCTGGATTAACTGAGTTCCCTGGAGGGTCAGAGTCTCCATACAGAATACATAAATTAAAACCATATTCTACTTTTAATCAGTAATATAGGCAGTTACAAAGCCCAGTGAATTTGCATGTACATTATAATAAGACATGACTCCAACACACAGGCACACACATTTATTCTTTCCCTCCCCCTCTGTCTTACACACACACAAACATACACACACCCAGCTGGTTTTTTAAAAATCATTCCTTAAGAGTAAGATTATAAGATATATTACTTGTAGCCATGTTTTGCTAGACATAGTTGAATCTCCAGGTTTTGATACTATAGATTACAGGTCAGTGATCACCTTGTTACAGGTTCCTTTTTTTTAATGTGGGTGCATTTCCTTAAGATAAGTTCTAAGGAGTGGAATTACAGGGTCAAAGGACCTGAAATAGTAACTAAAACAAAAATTCTCCCAGTGGCCCCTCTTTATCTGACTTGTTATTGGTTTGCCCTCAGTATTACAACAAAATGGAACACAGGAAGAAATAAAATATGTGGATCAAACAAAGAAAAGTAAAGCAACCAGTGCCAACCAAGAAATGACATCATTTGAAATTAACCTAAAGGAAAAAAAGTAAGGGTTGTTTTTTTTTAAATTTGATTTCTGTCTTTTTAATTTCAGTCTTTTTAAAAAGTTTTATGTAACTGTTCCCTTCTCAGTTTATGAGTTCATAAAATATTTATAGTTGGACATTGTTTGGGCCTTCTCAAATTCAGTGCTAGCAGAACTTTTTTTTTCTGTGAACGAATTTGTGTACTTTGTCTTCTCAGAAAACTGAGGCTTGATAACTAATGTTTTAAAAGAGCTGTCAGGCGGATTAGACCAAATCCATTGTTTGGTGTTTCTTATAATTACTTTAAATAATGACAGTGTAAAATAAGAATTTCAAGATAAAATACAGCAAGATTTTCAAATTTTAAGGAATTTAAGCCATCTTGGTTATATACAAATTATAAATCTTAAATAAAGTATTTGCCTCTATAAATACTAAACTAAGATATCTTGTAACTTTGTATTTGGCCAAAAGTGGAAATAATCAGTGAACAAGTGAGTAGTTTTTCTGGAACTCGGTATACTTGTTTTAATGCTGGGGTATTTTTGGTCTTATGTAAAGGCACATTTTAGGGACTCAGACTTATTTATTACTATCTAGTAACAGTACAAACTTGAAAATTCATGAAAGAATATAAAATTACTAGTTCTTCTTTCTGTAGTGACTTCTTGATTGTAGGTCTGAAATGCTGATGCTTACCATATTTGACTTATTGAAAAATAGCCAAGGAGATTCATCTCTGTTTTTAAAAAGCTAGGGTGATAGAAACGGTTGCTACTAAAATTCCCTCTACACTGTAGAAGTCGCTGGAGACTGCTCCATTTATCAGCAGCAGACTTGAAGCTTTGGAGGTCTGGCATTCAGATTGTGGTTCTGCTCGTGGCTGTGGGACTTTGGTCAAGTCATTACCTTCTTTTTAATAGCTGATAAAAGATAGTACATGCAGCGCTTAGCGTGTGCCTGTCTGTGACCTTTACTATAGTAATTCATCTAACTCTTGTAGCAGCTCTACAAGGTAAGCACTAGTAAGGCATTGTTGTTACCTGATATGTTTCGGATGAGGAAACAGACCCAGGGGGAGGTTAAGTGGCTTTCCAGAGTCGAGCTGTGAACCAGGAAACAAGCCCAGTCATTGTAGCTCCACAGCCTTCCCTTTTAGCCCCCTTGGCCAGTCTTCATTGGTCCAATGACAGGAAAAATGTCTGTCTCCACGGGTGGTTGCAGAGATTAAATGAGACAGAACATATAGAAGTTTTTTGTAAACTGCAGAAAGCTCTGCAAGTAAAAGGTCATACCGTCTCTTCTAATATCATAGTTCTGATGGCAAGTGGGAGAAGAGTGTCATTCTGCAGAACCGCGTCTCCTCACATTTTTGGGTGCCTTTCAGTGTGCCTCACCATGCGCAGCAGGAGGCAGCGAGCACGTGACTGCTGCTCCTTGCTGAGCCTTGGTCTAGGAGGCTGTGTCCATCAGAGCCGACTCTGAACCTCCTGGCCCGCTGTGCTGTCCATTGCCTTTTGACCGCCTCGCCCTCTTCAGCAGGCGCCTGGCATTGCATTTGCTAGTCATGTTACTAACTGTTGCTTATGCGCCAGCAGAAGAGGTGGTCTGGGTTGTCAGTTTCTTGTGGAGTATCACTGTAACTTCCTTCCTCAGGTACCAGGAGGACTTCAGTCCTCTCGTGAGAGGGTGTTCCTGTTACTGCTGTAAGAACCACACTCGTGCATACGTCCACCATCTGTTGGTGACCAACGAGCTGTTGGCTGGCGTCCTGCTTATGATGCACAACTTTGAACACTACTTTGGATTTTTCCACTCCATCCGGGAAGCACTGAAAAGTGACAGGCTGGCTCAGTTGAAAGAGCTCATCCGCCGGCAAGCCTCCTGAGACGCGGCAGTCTGACTCTTCACGTCGAGCCTGCACCATGGTTGTGATGTGGGAAGAAGAGAGCCAGCAGTGATCATAACTTTAAACTTTAATCACTTATTGTTGAGATTGAAGTCTACTTAAAGTAGGAACATCTGTACTGAGCTCTGCCCACATGAGACTAAAGAGACTTCTTATGACTGAAATGACCTAGATTGATCAGAAGAAATTGAAACATGACCTTTCATATTTCTACAAATAGAGATTTGTTTAGTCAAAGATGAAAGCTCTAGATATACGAGGACAGCCTTGAAGTGGGGATGATGAGAATCTGAGGGTTCATTGAGTTGGATTGGAACTTGAAGGGAGATGATTGGTCATAAGTCGCATGACCTCTGTGGACCTGTGCCTGCTGACCAAGAGGAATCTAGCTGATTCAAGAGTTTTCTTCATTTTAATCCTAATAGTCTCAGGGGCCTCTGTGGGATTCTTCTGCCTCCCAAGCTGTCCTGGCAGTGCAGTCAACCAGAAATGTCTCTTGTGACTTCACCAGACTCACATCTCCATGGAGTGTGGAGCTCTCACATTGCTCTAATGACCATTTGGCACAGGGCACACTCTTCGTTTGACCAGATGGTCTGTCTGTGACTTGCCTCCCTAAAGTCACCACAGTTGCCTATGTGGAGCTGAAAGTTTGCATTGCAGCTTTCATCTGGTCATACAGATCCACTGTGGTCTGCCTTTCAGGCTCATTCATAGTTGAGCCACCTAATGACTGAAGTTCCATCACTTGGGGAGATTCAGTCACTGTGTGTTCACTTGGACAGAGCCCTGGGCTGGCTCTTCGGGAATTGGGTTTCAGTTACTTAGCTGTAACACTTGGGCATATATCACTTAACCTCCCCATTCCTGTTTCCTTCTGAATAATGGGGACAGGAATAGTGAAGAGTACTAGATGAATATCTAAGATTCCATCCAGCTCTTAATATTTGGGGAACAAGAAGTTTTAGATTAGAACCATCACTTTACATGTATCCTTGTTTATTGATCACTATTGGCCTGATTTAAAATGCAGTGGTATCAGGAATCAGGCAACAGTAGAGATATTTGAGAGCCTAAAAAGAGGTTTGGCCCATGGATTTTAAAGTGGTTGGTAAATTGGCATCAGCATGTCCCGAGGCTAGGAAGGCCTTCGCTGATCACATCTCATTCTATGAATTTTTTCTGCTCTTGTCAAAGGAATGACACTCATGTTGATGGTATGACAGGTGATTTTTATTTAGAAGTGCTTTTCTATATTTGTCAAGTTTCCTGTAAAAAATACACATACGTGTGTGTTTCACACATAGTTTTTATAAAACAACAGAACCAAAAAGATGCCTTTGCTTTGTTTGTAGGGGTATAAAATATTTGTTTTATATTCTTATGCTGTATTTTTCTCTTTGTTCATTTTAGTGGACATTACTGAACATTGTTTTTAATTATTATGTGGTTACTGTATTTTTATATGTTGGGTGCCTATCTGTATGGTCTTCTTTTATTAGTGGTTTAAGAATGTACATGAATTCCAAAGTTTCTGAATTTCAGAATTCACAGATATTCCTGTAACCTCTCCTCCAGTGAATGGCAAGGGTACTTACAAAAGACAGAATTTCTTCTCAAGAATTTTCTTGTTTTGAAATATACTGGATTGGACTTGTTCAAATGTTTATATTCCTGTTCAATGTCAAGCCCATTGTTGGAGAAGTGTTAATAAATATCCTAGAATCCATGTAAAATTTATGAGCTTTATTTGTGTTCAAAACGCTGAAAATTCTGCCCAACTTTGTCCATTTCTTTGGATCTTTTTCTTATTAGCACATTTGAAAGAGTATTTCTTTCCTTTAAACTGATTAAAGTCAATAACCAATAAACATTTTTAATTAAAAAAATATACTAATCTGGTTTCCTATAAATAGTAGTGTGTCTATTAAACAAAACATTAATTTCCATGGTACCAGAAATGTTCTCCATTAGAAAAGAATTTTTCTACATTGATTCCATGTGTAGTCATTGTTTTTAAGTGTACTCACACTAAATCCACAATCCAGGAAAGAGATTCAGGGATGCACCTGTCTCTTTACATAATCAGAGGCCTTAAGGCTATGCTAGCACGTAATAAAAATAATAGTAATAGCCACAATCTATGGAGTATTTTACTGTGCTAGGCACCTTAGTAAATGCTTTCCACACAAATCTCATTGACTCTTACAGCATGACTGTGTAGTGCTGATATTATTCCTAGCTTGAGTTTCAGGAAGGTTGAGTTGTCTCCTTGAACCCTACCAGGAATTTCTGGAAGGTTGAGTGGTTTCCCAAAAGCCTGCCACTAATCAGCTCCCAGGTTAGACTTGGCTCCATCTAAAACTCAAGTTAACTCAAGTTAACCATTGCACTAGCCTCTTCCTGGTGGCTTGTTCCTAAGTTGAGGGGGCTACAAGAAGCACAGCATGAAGAGAGAAGCCTTCTGGCCCTGAGGTGCAGGGGGCTTCTGGAGCTTTGCTGGAGCTCAGTTGTGGCTCCCACTGCTCTGCTGGGGAATAGCTGGCACTGGCCTTGTGGCCCACAGTACCATGTGGACACCTATCGGTCTGTACGTACCTGATGTGAGTTGCCATTCTGTGTCCCCTAATTCGCCCAAGCCCAGTTTGGGAACCATAATCACACCTTGAATGGTATTGAGCGGATTTGGAAATGATAGCTTACAGTGAATGATGTCAGATTTGTGATCTCTGAAATTTTAGCTTCGGGACCAGAGACCAGGCTTGACCACTCAGGGCTCTTGTGTGGCAGAAGTTTTATCAGTGAAAAGGGACATAGAAGCTTCTGACATAGACATCAGAAGGGGGCGCAGGGTGCCCCACTCGCTAGTCTAAGCAAGGGAATTATATACTTTTAAAATTAGTTACTACAATAAATCAAAAGAATGTCTCAAGGTTGTAAAAATTTTACCAGATCCACTCCCACAATTTACATTCTAGGATAACAGTATTAGAATTTAATAATAGAAAGATCCTACCAGACCCACTCCCATAATATACATTCTAAAATATCAGGATTAGTCAGAAGGTTTTCAGGAAGGAGAAACTGTCCTCAAGCAGGATACATTGTTATATAATCCATAGTACAGAGTTTAAACTGAGTTGTTTGTTGTATACCAGACCACCTGACCTGCCTCTTGAGAAATCTGTATGTGGTTCAGGAAGCAACAGTTAGAACTGGACATGGAACAACAGACTGGTTCCAAATAGGAAAAGGAGTACATCAAGGCTGTATATTGTCACCCTGCTTATTTAACTTATATGCAGAATACATCATGAGAAATGCTGGGCTGGATGAAGCACAAGCTGGAATCAAGATTGCTGGGAGAAATATCAATAACCTCAG
>SJYX01022756.1:0-28910 GCA_006410675.1 Oreotragus oreotragus
CTCCGTCCATTGGATTTTCCAGGCAAGAGTACTGGGGTGGGGTGCCATTGCCTTCCCCATATCAATGGCTAAAAATAAGCAAAGAAATGAACAACGACAAATACCAAGTGCTGGAGAGGACGCAGAGCAGCTGGAACTCAAGTCCATTGTTGCTAGGGGTACAGCCTGGGAGAAAGACCTAGAGAGCTCCTTACAAATTAAACAGAAATCTACCACACAATCCAGAAATCCCACTTCCAGGTATCTACCCCAGAAAAACTTAAATTTATACAAAAATAAAGTGACTTTATTTATAACAGCCAACGCCTGCAAACAGCCTACATGCCTCTCAAGGGATGACTGAGTGACTGGATAAACAGTGTGTCTTGATGATGGAATACCACTCAGCATCGGAAAAGAGCAAACTGCTGATAGAAATGACAGAGTCACGATCTCTGTGCGGAGTGGGAGGAGCCAGGGTCAAAGGTCGAGTATTGTGCGATTCCGTCATACGCTGTTACGGAAAAGGCAGATCTATAGATCTGCAGTTGCTGGGGACTTGGGGGAGGGGAAGAGGCTGGCTACAAAGTGACAGGGGAACTTCAGGGTGATGGAAGTCCTCTGTGCCGATTAAAGAGGTGGCTACACAATGGTATGCATTTGTCAAAACTCAGAACTGTACACTAACACAGGGAAATTTTACCGTATGAAAATTATACCTTAATGTTTAAAAATTAGGAAAAAAAAAAANCATGAGTCATGACTAGCCCTTAAGAAACAGAATAAAGGGTTGCTTTAAAATTTAACTTTTTCTCTTCAATGGGCCTTCCCCTCCGCTGGGTTTTCTTCGAGTTCCGCCCCTACTGCGGGAGCTTCGCTGAGTTGGGCTCTGGCTGTGCTTGGCCTCTTCCACATGGAGATTGTTTCGGCCAGGTTAAATCCGAGTCACGGTACCATAGATGTCAGGTGAGTGTTACGTTCCTCGGTTCTTTGTCTCACCACGACAAAGATTTGGAACGACGGACATTAAAGCCCCCTTGGCGTGTCACAGCTCTCAGGTCTTGGATAGACCGTGTTATAGCTCTCAGGTCTCGAATGGACCATGTTATAGCTCTTAGACAAATCAGTGTTACAGCTCAGTGTTACAGCTCTATTTTGTTGAGAAGATAGCAGGAAAATCCATCTTTGAGGCGTGAGGGCACATCGATCTAAAGACACGAGAAGAGCGCCCCAGCGCGCAGGAAAGAGAGCGCGAGCTGGCTTTGGCTCTTCTGTTTATGTGTTTATCTCTCCCTGGGCCTGTCCTGTGTAAATTGGGCCAGCCAGGAGTGTTGTTTGTTTTACCTGAGGTCCTCACTCCTGTCCTCAGACCTTCTTTTGTTTCATTTTCGTGGGCTTTTCTTTGTCTGTAGCCACCGCCATTTTGGACCCCTTTTCCCTGTTCTACCTGCCTAACACCACCCAACCATCTCATCCTCTGTCGTCCCCCTCTTCTCCCACTTTCAATCTTTCCCAGCCTCAGGGTCTTTTCTAATGAGAGGGCTTCCCTGGTGGCTCAGTGGTGAAGAATCTGCCTACCAACGCCAGAGACCTGGGTTTGATCCCTGGGTGGGGAAAATCCCTTGGACAAGGGCATCACAACCCACTCCAGTGTTTTTGCCTGGAGCATTCCATGGACAGAGGAGCCTGGTGGGCTGCAGTCCATGGGGTCACAAAGAGTCAGACACGACTGAGAGACTAACTTTCCAAGCACAGAACCCACTACAGAACCCACTTATATGCGGACAGCAACATCAAGACTACAGGTTACCTCATACACTTGAGGATTAATACAATCAAAATCATTTCTAAACACATTTAATAGAATAAAAAGTTTATCATTTCCTTGTATTTTCTGATTACGATCCAAAGCTGATAAAATGGACGAAAGTACCTAGAGTGTTCCTTGGTGTATCCAGCCTCATTAGGATATTGCATTCTAAATTTATAGATAAAACGCTCTTCATAAAGCTTTCTTTGAGATCTGAAGAAAAACTACCCAAGATATAATTAAGATTTTAAAGGAAATCATATCACAAAATGCTGTGTTAAACTATTTGAAAGACAACCCAGATTGGAGGAGGAAGCAGAACAAGCTCTATCTTGAAAGCAGAGCTCCATCTTGGGCCGGACTGTGGGCTTTGTGTTATATGCCCAGTATCTATGGAAGTCAACATACCAACTGGAAGACCAGGCCCCCGGAAGGAAGAGCCCCAGGGCTGTATGTAGCCTAAAAGAATACCCTAATTATCTGTGTAATTGAATAGAATCACACATTCTGTTTATTGGGGTATGACCGATTGATAATTGTCCACTGTTAACTACCTAGGCTTAAGGCATATGAATCACGGGTTAACTTTGATTGTATCTTTCTTTTTCCTTTGTTCAGACTAGTTTCAGGGAATTTGGGGAGATGGGTTTGGACACATACACTTAAGGTATATAAGGTTTTCACAAAAACTGGTCGGGGTCCTTGGCTAAGAGGAGACTCTGCCTTGGACCCGCCGGTGTAATAAACAGCACTCCACTATCTGCATTGCCCTTCTGAGTGAGTTTGTTTCCCAGAACACGTGACTACAGTAAGATCATTTAAAATCTTCTGTCCTGCCTGCCAGCACGTCATGCAGTTTTGGAAGTTTTCTGGGCTTAGAGTCTTACTTTTTTATTAGGAGTTGAGATTTTATTTGTTCTGCCCCATAAACCAAATTGAATAGGAGCCAAATGTTATCAGGAAAACTGAAGTGATGCTTTTTCAGAATTAAATATGGATTTTCAGCAGTGATGAGAAAATCAGCAAGCTGGAAGCAAAGTCAGGTATAGATATTTTCAGATTAAACAAAATCAGTTACAAATCTAAATTGATTCAAAGCGTGCACGCAAAGTTCTCGGAGTGGCCGGCTTGGACTCTTCATGTGGGTGGCAAGATCACAGTAAGTTAGAAGGACTGGGCACGGTGTCCAGTAGCGTGTCGACCTCCTCCAGGGAAGAAAAGCTTCTGAGTGTCACCCTGGTGCCTGAAGGTGCCTCCTCTGGCCACTTTGTTTCCATTATTACTTCCAGTGATCCTGCTCCATGGAAAACCCCAATCAATCGTCCCTTTTTTCCTCTAAACAGCCGAGAGCAGCTGTGAACCCCTCCCATCCTCTCTTCATTTACTTGTTAAATGGCACTGAGCCCCTTGCTCTTTCAGACACGTCACTAAGCAAATACTAAATTAATGTAGCTTGAAAACACTTAAATCTCTCCCATGCTGATGTCAGGTACAGAATCTTGCCAGCAAATGCACCCACAAAATTAAAGCAAAACTAACACAATAAAAATGTCTAAAGGATATAAAAATTCAGGGAAATATAAGGATATTCATGTCAATTGCTAAATATTTTTAAATGCCTTGTCTGTGCCAATGGTAATGTTCTGTTGTGGATGGAATATTTGAAGTTATAGAAAAGTCCTTTCTATAAATAATCTTTTAACAAAATAAGTATATGTTTATTTCCAGAAATTTAGAAAAGCAGAAAGAAGAAAAATACTTGACCAAAAATTTCACTTCTGTTAACCATTATTCACTTCTGTTAACCATTATTAGCACTTTCATTTCTTCCAATCCCTATTTTTTTGTGCAAATATGTATGTATCTTAATGATATTGTAATTCTGAGATACAAGAGTAAATTGTATGCTTTTATTTCACACATCATGAATATTTTGCACTGTTACTAGAAAGCATTTTTAAATGATTCTCCAGTATCTCAGTATAAAAGATTTGCCTATTTTACTTTGTTAGGTAAAATGGTGGGGGAGGGTTCAACTTTGACAGTTCTTATTGTTGTTGCCATGAGATCCTGGAAACAAACTGTCACGCGAGTGTGTGTTCCTCGGTTTTTGTCTCGTCACAACAAAGATTTGGAATGACAGACATTAACCCCCCTCGGCATGTCACAGCCCTCGGGTCTTAGATAGATCGTGTTATAGCTCTCAGGTCGCGAAAGGACCGTGTTATAGCTCTTAGGCAAATCAGTGCTGCAGCTCAGTGTTACAGCTCTATTTTATTTAGAAGATAGCAGGAAAATCCATCTTCGAGGCATGAGGACACGTCGAGATGCGAAGAGAAGAGTGCCCCAGCGCGCAGGAGAGAGAGAGAGAGCTAGCTTTGGCTCCTCTATTTATATGTTTATCTCTCCCTGGGCCTGTCCTATGTAAACTGGGCCAGCCAGGAGTGCTGTTTGTTTTACCTGAGGTCCTCACTCTGGTCCTCGGACCTTCTTTTGTTCTATTTTCTCGAGCTTTTCCCTTCTTTGTCTTTTAGCCACCACCATTTTGGACTCCTTTTCCCTGTTCTACCTAAACTCACTCAGAAGGACAATGCAGATAGTGGAGTGTAGTTTATTACATCAGTGGGCCCAAGGCAGAGTCTCCTTTTAGCCGAGGACCCCGACCAGGTTTTGTGAAAACCTTATATACCCTACGTGTATGTGCCCAAATCCACCTCCACAAATTCCCTGAAACTAGTCTGAACAAAGGAAAAGAAAGATACAGTCAAAGTTAACCCGTGATTCATATGCCTTAAGCCTAGGTAGTTAACAGTGGACAATTATCAATAGGCCTGTGGTCATACCCCAATAAGCATAATAAATGTTACACAGATAATTAGGGTATTCTTTTAGGCTATGGAGAGTCTAGATACGATCTAGGTATGGTACTCTTCCATGGGGGCGGGGGTGGGGTGTGCGTGTGCTGGTTTTCCAGTTGGTATGTTGTTTCCATAGATACAGGGCATACAGCTCAAAGTCCACAGTCCAGCCCGAGTCCTGCTCTCAAGATGGAGCCTGTTCTGTCTGTTTCCTCCTTCATTATCAGTTGCTGCTAAGTCTCTTCACTGTGCGACCCCATAGACAGCAGCCCATCAGGCTCCGCTGTCCCTGGGATTCTCCAGGCAAGAACACTGGAGTGGGTTGTCATTTCCTTCTCCAATGTATGAAAGTGAAAAGTGAAAGTGAAGTTGCTCAGTCATGTCCGACTCTTAGCGACCCCATGGACTGCAGCCTACCAGGCTCCTCCGTCCATGGGATTTTCCAGGCAAGAGTACTGGAGTGGGGTGCCATTGCCTTCTCCACATTATCAGTTAGAGATGCACATTGGAGACATATTTAAGGGTGAAAATTGCATGACAGATTTGCTGAAAAAACATAATACACAAGTGAGGGGCTAGATAAACAAGCTTGCCAAAATGTTTGTTAATTGTTGAAGCTGGAAGATTAACCTGCATTTCTTTGCAGATCTGTGATTTTACAGTGTTTCTGTAAGAGTGAGAATCAAACTTTGGCCATAGTTAGTCAGGAATGTACTCAGTCGTGTCCAACTCTTTGTAGTCCCATTGACTGTAGCCCTCCAGGCTCCTCTGTCCATGGAATTTTCCAGGCAAGAATGCTGGAATAGGCTGCTGTTTCCTTTTCCAAGGGGTTTTCCCAAACCAGGAATCGAACCCATCTCTTGCTTCTCCTGCATTGGCAGGAGATTCTTTACTATGTGCATCACCAAGGAATCCCAACCTTATTCATAAATATAGTCAATGATATCCCTTCTTGAAAAGCTAATATCCGATCTTTCATGTCTGTGTCTCCTTAATAAGGCACTAAATCCTTCCGTACTCTGAGATTAATTTCTGGTTCTCTAATTGGCTCCATTGAACAAAGTTTGCATCAATACTGCAGTCTTTTAATGATTACAGGTTTTAATTAAGCTTAATCTGATGGAAATGAGAGCCACGTCTTCAACCGCCATTTGCTGTCTTATTTCACCTCCATGAAGCATCTCTGGTCCTACCTCTTGGCTTCCCTCTCAGCCTCCTGCTGCGTCTTATCGGGTTCTGTTTGACAGAGGGTTGGTGAGTGCAGTCATCTCCTGGGCTTTCTGGGTCTTCAGGTGGTGCTAACTTTACTTCCTGGCAGTAAGACTGGCTGAATGTGCTTTTCTTCAGTCCACTCATAAGTGAACAAGGAGCCTGGTGGATGAGATCTATGCTGGGTGCTTCCGTCAACCCTTGGAACACTAGCCCCCTAGGGGTGTGTTTCTATCCATCGCTGGCATCCTGTAGACCTGAGATGGTCTCCAATGAAACCTGCATGCATCCCCGGAGTGCCATCAAGGGCAAAACTCCTGAACCCAGAAAAGTGTCTGCTTCCCACCCTCTGGTCTCTGTCGCTGTGAGGTTAGGAACCACATCTGTGAAGAATCAAATCCCCCAAACTGAGAACCCTTTCTGCTCTGCTGCAGAGCTTTGTTCAAGGAGATCAGGGTCCCCGACAGTCAGAGAAACTCCGGGCACCATCGCACGCCTTCCTCCCGGTGGTTTTCAGCAGTTGCCATGTGCAGTAGGATTGCATTGGTTTTCTTTTGTTTTGTAACAAATTATTACCCACTAAGACTTTCCCCAGTGGATCAGCAGTAAAGAAAGTACCTGCAATGGAGAAGCCCGGGGTTAGATCCCTAGATCCGGAAGGTCCCCTGAAGGACTAAAAATGGCAACCCACTCCAGTATTCTTGCCTGGGAAATCTCATGAACAGAGGAGACTGGTGAGCCAGAGGCCATGGAGTTGCAAAGAGTCAGACATGACTGAACAACAAATCACCCACAAAGCAGTTTGCAGCCACATCGCTGAAGAGCTCACAGTTCAGTGGGACATATATCCAGCTGGGTTCTCTAAGCAGTGCCCTGCAAGGTTGAGAGAAGAGTCCACCGGGGCCACGTCTCACCCACAGCTGCAGCTCTCACCTAACCCTCACAACTGTTGCAAGAATTCATTCTTTACGGCTTTAAGACCAATGTCCCCATTCCCTGACTGTCAGGGAAAAGGGGTTCCCACACCCCTTACCACCCAACTCCTCCCTCTGTCTTCAAGCCTGGCACGTGGGTCCCTCCCACACTTTGCATCTCTGGCTTCCCTTTCTGCAATCAGCTGGAGAAAACTTCTCCTAAGAGGCTCTTGCCACAAGGTCAGGCCCACCCAGGTCCTCTCCTTGTTTTACAGCCACCCGTGTCTTTCAATATAACTTGAACTTGGGGATGACATCTAAGCATGGTATCTACCCCAGCAACTGCAGGCAGGATATGTACACTGTACATGGGGATGGAAATTTAGGGGAGCATTCTAGAACACCGCCTACATTAGGTATGGAGAAGAAAAAGTTATGAGAGGATATCGGCTGCCTCTGCTGCTGCTGCTAAGTTGCTTCAGTCGTGTCTGACTCTGTGCGACCCCATAGACAGCAGCCCACCAGGCTCTGCCGTCCCTGGGATTCTCCAAGCAAGAACAGTGGAGTGGGTTGCCATTTCCTTCTCCATTGCGTGAAAGTGAAAAGTGAAAGGGAAGTTGCTCAATAGAAACCCCATGGACTGCAGCCCACCAGGCTCCTCCCTCCATGGGATTTTCCAGGCAAGAGTACTGGAGTGGGGTGCCATTGCCTTCTCCACATTATCAGTTAGAGATGCACATTGGAGACATATTTAAGGGTGAAAATTGCATGACAGATTTGCTGAAAAAACATAATACACAAGTGAGGGGCTAGATAAACAAGCTTGCCAAAATGTTTGTTAATTGTTGAAGCTGGAAGATTAACCTGCATTTCTTTGCAGATCTGTGATTTTACAGTGTTTCTGTAAGAGTGAGAATCAAACTTTGGCCATAGTTAGTCAGGAATGTACTCAGTCGTGTCCAACTCTTTGTAGTCCCATTGACTGTAGCCCTCCAGGCTCCTCTGTCCATGGAATTTTCCAGGCAAGAATGCTGGAATAGGCTGCTGTTTCCTTTTCCAAGGGGTTTTCCCAAACCAGGAATCGAACCCATCTCTTGCTTCTCCTGCATTGGCAGGAGATTCTTTACTATGTGCATCACCAAGGAATCCCAACCTTATTCATAAATATAGTCAATGATATCCCTTCTTGAAAAGCTAATATCCGATCTTTCATGTCTGTGTCTCCTTAATAAGGCACTAAATCCTTCCGTACTCTGAGATTAATTTCTGGTTCTCTAATTGGCTCCATTGAACAAAGTTTGCATCAATACTGCAGTCTTTTAATGATTACAGATTTTAATTAAGCTTAATCTGATGGAAATGAGAGCCACGTCTTCAACCGCCATTTGCTGTCTTATTTCACCTCCATGAAGCATCTCTGGTCCTACCTCTTGGCTTCCCTCTCAGCCTCCTGCTGCGTCTTATCGGGTTCTGTTTGACAGAGGGTTGGTGAGTGCAGTCATCTCCTGGGCTTTCTGGGTCTTCAGGTGGTGCTAACTTTACTTCCTGGCAGTAAGACTGGCTGAATGTGCTTTTCTTCAGTCCATTCATAAGTGAACAAGGAGCCTGGTGGATGAGATCTATGCTGGGTGCTTCCGTCAACCCTTGGAACACTAGCCCCCTAGGGGTGTGTTTCTATCCATCGCTGGCATCCTGTAGACCTGAGATGGTCTCCAATGAAACCTGCATGCATCCCCGGAGTGCCATCAAGGGCAAAACTCCTGAACCCAGAAAAGTGTCTGCTTCCCACCCTCTGGTCTCTGTCGCTGTGAGGTTAGGAACCACATCTGTGAAGAATCAAATCCCCCAAACTGAGAACCCTTTCTGCTCTGCTGCAGAGCTTTGTTCAAGGAGATCAGGGTCCCCGACAGTCAGAGAAACTCCGGGCACCATCGCACGCCTTCCTCCCGGTGGTTTTCAGCAGTTGCCATGTGCAGTAGGATTGCATTGGTTTTCTTTTGTTTTGTAACAAATTATTACCCACTAAGACTTTCCCCAGTGGATCAGCAGTAAAGAAAGTACCTGCAATGGAGAAGCCCGGGGTTAGATCCCTAGATCCGGAAGGTCCCCTGAAGGACTAAAAATGGCAACCCACTCCAGTATTCTTGCCTGGGAAATCTCATGAACAGAGGAGACTGGTGAGCCAGAGGCCATGGAGTTGCAAAGAGTCAGACATGACTGAACAACAAATCACCCACAAAGCAGTTTGCAGCCACATCGCTGAAGAGCTCACAGTTCAGTGGGACATATATCCAGCTGGGTTCTCTAAGCAGTGCCCTGCAAGGTTGAGAGAAGAGTCCACCGGGGCCACGTCTCACCCACAGCTGCAGCTCTCACCTAACCCTCACAACTGTTGCAAGAATTCATTCTTTACGGCTTTAAGACCAATGTCCCCATTCCCTGACTGTCAGGGAAAAGGGGTTCCCACACCCCTTACCACCCAACTCCTCCCTCCGTCTTCAAGCCTGGCACATGGGTCCCTCCCACACTTTGCATCTCTGGCTTCCCTTTCTGCAATCAGCTGGAGAAAACTTCTCCTAAGAGGCTCTTGCCACAAGGTCAGGCCCACCCAGGTCCTCTCCTTGTTTTACAGCCACCCATGTCTTTCAATATAACTTGAACTTGGGGATGACATCTAAGCATGGTATCTACCCCAGCAACTGCAGGCAGGATATGTACACTGTACATGGGGATGGAAATTTAGGGGAGCATTCTAGAACACCGCCTACATTAGGAATGGAGAAGAAAAAGTTATGAGAGGATATCGGCTGCCTCTGCTGCTGCTGCTAAGTTGCTTCAGTCGTGTCTGACTCTGTGCGACCCCATAGACAGCAGCCCACCAGGCTCTGCCGTCCCTGGGATTCTCCAGGCAAGAACAGTGGAGTGGGTTGCCATTTCCTTCTCCAATGCGTGAAAGTGAAAAGTGAAAGGGAAGTTGCTCAATAGAAACCCCATGGACTGCAGCCCACCAGGCTCCTCCCTCCATGGGATTTTCCAGGCAAGAGTACTGGAGTGGGGTGCCATTGCCTTCTCCAATTGGCTGCCTCAGTAAGCTGTTATTATTAGTTTTGCTATTTTTATTACATCTACATAATGAGTTAGTGGAAAGCCGTATCAAGGGTATGAACGCAAAGTGTGCAAGAAATACTTTAAAAACTTTTTATTTCTAGATGACTGCAGATTCACACGCAGTTACAAGAAATACTATGGGGAGACACCACCCCTCCCCCACACTGGTGAAGTCTTGCAAAGCTGTGGTTGACATCACAACGGAAGACTGACGCTGCTGCTGCTGCTGCTAAGTCACTTCAGTCATGTCCGACTCTGTGTGACCCCATAGACGGCAGCCCACCAGGCTCCCCCATCCCTGGGACTCTCCAGGCAAGAATACTGGAGTGGGTTGCCATTTCCTTCTCCAATGCACGAAAGAGAAAAGTGAAAGTGAAGTCGCTCAGTCTGTCTGACTATTAGCGACCCCATGGACTGCAGCCCACCAGGCTACTCCGTCCATGGGATTTTCCAGGCAAGAGTACTGGGGTGGGGTGCCATTGCCTTCCCCGAGACTGACGCTAATTCAGGCAAAATCCAGAACATTATCGTGCCTACAAGGGGGCCCTTCTGTAGCCGTTCTAACTTTCCCCCCTCTCCATTTGGGAACCTCTGAAACCACACATGTGTTCCCATATCTATAATGCAGTCGTTTCAAGATACTATGTGAACAGAATCATACAGAGTGTTAACTTCTATGACTGGCTTTTTTCACTTAGTGTAATTCACTGGAGATTCGTCCACAATTTGTTCATGTTTGTTGCTGAGTGATATACAATGAATATTTATTTTTGTAAGTCACATTTTTTTTCACTCAAATGCCACCATGAGCTGTCTGGGAGTAAACATCACATCATTCATTCAGTCTCAGTGAAACCCTCGTCTTCAAACTCTTGACCAGGGAATTTAATAACACTTTTTAATCTCCTTCTTCCTGATGGACGTTTTTGGAGAACAAATACCAAAAACCTTGCTCTTTCTGTTTTGCAACCTGCCACATATTTAACTTCAGCAGGAGCTCAGAATTAACATAGATGCAGGTGAGGAGAAAAGGCAAATATAAGCCAAGAAATAGACCCTCAAGTAAGACCTTGCGCAGCTGCCCTGCGGGGTGTGCGGAGTGTCAGTGTAAAGGAGAAGCCCCACAATGTTCACAGGAGTGTGTGCTGGTGTCTGGGTACCGCCCATGCTGGGTGTGAAGGAGGGCGAGTGAGTATAACTGCATGTGTTACAAGGATGCACGTGAGCACCACTGTAGCTTCCAAGGTACCACCACGGAGCATCCTGTTGAAACTCACAACCACCTTCTGAGAAAGACTATGAGACAGTTCTTTCTCATTGTAAAGATGATAGCAATTCGATTCACTGATTTTCCTTGCAGGTTTGTGGGAGACAAGACACAGAATAATAATAGAAATAATACAGATAAATATTCTGATATGTGGCTCAGTGTTTATTGCTGCATAGTAACTATTTACCTGCCAAAAGTGTACTGTCCCACCGTATTTAGAGAGCTAATAATCTTCTTTTCTATGGGAAATTAGAGAATAATTACAAGAGGTAGTATTTGGGATAGAAAAGAAACAAACTGAGTTCTTTGAAATAAAAAGGGAGACAGCTGTAAGAAAAACAACTAATTAAATACAGTCACTGAAGTTTACCCCATGAGTGCAGGAACTCTCTCTGTTTTTTCACTGCAATACAGTTAGTGCCTATCACAGTGTATTCCAAGGTATAGAGGGGGTTGTGTGTGTATGTATATAATATATATATATTAAGAGATATATAGAGATGTGTGTGTGTGCACTGAATTGTAAAAGAAATACAAATTTTTGAGAAAAATTTATTACAGTTACATACCTAATTAAAATGCCAGATGAGTGCATACAATTCTCTCAATAAGATACACAGATGTTTAACATCCATGGATGTTCCACCACTATGGTGCAGAATTTTATTCTGTTCTTTTTTTAATTAATAATTTTTAAATGAATAAAACCCAACCTCGGAAGTATATTAAAAATCTTGACACTGGTAAATGTAGTATACTCAGGGAAGGGCTTATTCTTTTACAAGTTTGTCCATCCTTTGGACACAAAGTCCAGTAGATATTTAATTATTAATCGGTTTGAGATTCCACCCTCCGGTCTGGATTGTGTCTCCCTCTGAAAGCTTATCGAGTGATGCTCTCACCCAGCTGGCACGTCAGGCCACTCACAATGGGTATTGATCACCATCGACACGGCCAGTGAGGAGAACCAGACTCTCATGGGCTGTTTGCTGGGGGCTTGTAGCAATGACCTTCAGGTAAACTTGGGAGACTGACAGTTTACTTACAATTGCTATTCTCCAGAGGAATTCAAAACACACCTCTGTCAGTTCCCATGGAAACAGTCGTGTGATTTTCTTTCTCTGAATATCTTCCTGTCCACTTCCCTTGCTGCCACACTCTGCAGGTGAAATCTCAAGAAAGCTCTCTGTTTTCATAACCGTGTAACATACAGCTTTTTGAGAAGGCACAACTCCAGAGAAGTTCGGGAAACCTTGGCCATCTCCCTATTCTGATCTAAAAATCATGTTTTACTTTATCACCCACACTTAGGTGATCCCATGGGGGAACACGGCACATTTACAAGAGGCAGAAGGTGGAGAATGGGCTTCCCAGGTGGCGCTAGTGGTAAAGCACCGCTTGCCAACCCAGGAGATGCGAGTTCAACCCTGGGTCCAGAAGATCCCTCGGAGAAGGGCATGGATGACAGACAAGGGCCGTGTTCTTGCCTGGAGAACCCCATGGACAGAGAGCTCAGTGGGTTATAGTCCATGGGGTCAGAGAGTCAGACACCAGTGGAGCGACTTAGCTCATGCACAGGGAAAGTGGAGAAAATACTGCCACCAAGACAACTAAAACACAGATGACTTGAGACTGATTCCTCAAGAATCCTGCCAATGACAGAAAGGATCTCTTCATCACTGGCTGCAGGCTACAGATATATTTTGAATGATTGCAGCTCTCGCCCATATGAGGGAGGGAGTGAGTGAGTGAAGTCGCTCAGTCGTGTCCGACTCTTTGCGACCCCATGGACTGTGGCCTATCAGCCTCCTCCGTCCATGGGATTTTCCAGGCAAGAGTGCTGAAGTGGATTGGCATTTCCTTCTCCAGGGGATCTTTCTGACCCAGGAATCGAACCTGGGTCTCCCGCATTGCAGGCAGACGCTTTACCGTCTGAGCCACCAGGTAAACACGAAGTAAATAAGCGTATCTCATTCTTATTCACTGTATTGATTGGATATAATGTTTCTCAGCCCAATTATAATATATTTCTGAAAATGTCTGAACTTTCTCAAAGAAAGCAACCTGCCCCCCCAGGCCGACAAGGTTGATTCTTCATTTACGTGCTGTGCGTATATGAAATGGTGCCAGGTGTTTAATACACTGCAAGGCACTGAGACAGAAGCTTCAGACTGGCAAGGCCCTTCCCTATGGAGAGCTTAGGAACCCCTTTGGGGGATAAAGAATGATAGTAAACAAATCCACAGTAAATAGTAACGTAAGTTAACGTGTGAGCACCCTTAGATGCTGTGGAGAAGGTGAACAGTGTGGCCGGGCAGTGGTGGGGAAGTTATTTTACATTGTGTGGTTAGCACCCTCCCTCTGACCAAGAAAAAAAAAAAATGATGGCATAAAAGCCTTGATGTTGAAGCAGGAAGGAGGCAGAGAGCCCTAAGAGACCAGCATCACAGCCTGGACCAAGCAGGAGCTGAGTCTTTTCGGACCAGCAAGAGCATGCCAGCTGAGTCTGTGAGAAGCNCTCCCTCTGACCAAAAAAAAAAAAAAAAAAATGATGGCATAAAAGCCTTGATGTTGAAGCAGGAAGGAGGCAGAGAGCCCTAAGAGACCAGCATCACAGCCTGGACCAGGCAGGAGCTGAGTCTTTTCGGACCAGCAAGAGCATGCCAGCTGAGTCTGTGAGAAGCGGGAGGTGGTCCACAACGACGTCACTAGGAGGAGGGGTCACATCGCGGGGACTCTGAAATGTGGAATTGTTTGGAGTTTGTTCTAAGAGGGATGAAATGTGCTGAAGTCTCTGGCAACATCCCAGTGGACAAAGGAAGAATTTTTCTATAAAGAAAAGTTCTGGTTGCTGAGTGGCGGCGAGACTGCACGGAACAAGGTCGAACTTCACTGGGCCACTGTGGTTTGGACCTGGGGAGCGGGGCCTGAACAAGGACAGAAGGAGGAGGAGATGGAGGCACCTGGGTGGCTTTAATGTATCTGGGGGTGAAGGTCCTAGAAATTGTTGGTGGATTAGATGGAGTGGGGTGAACAAAGAGAACACATTGGCTCCTGGCTCCTCCAGGAGGGTGGGGTGGTGGCAACAGCCTATGTCAAGATCTGGATAACTTCCGATTAGGGACCTGTGTCCTGTCCAACTGCAGTGCCTGGACTCTCGCCTCCATCCAGGAGGGGAGAAACGCCACGGACAACAGACGCTCCGGACCGATTCTTCTTCAAACCTGAGGACCAGACCTTCAGTGTGAGATGGTATTTGTCAGCATAGAGCACATTCTCCCCAAGCTGTTAGGTAGATATTAAACACATCTGAATAACCTAAGATAAATATGCACATCAAGGCACAGTAAAAGCCTCTCAACTTGTTAGAGAAGGTAACTGAAAACCAATATTCCTTGTAAAGAAGAACACACCCATACACTGGGAGGTTTGGGAACCAAAGTTAATGGAAGCATTTCTTTTATGTGTGAGTTTCCAGGAACACTTGGACAGTGCTTGAAAGTCTGACTATGATCATTTCTCCAACAACAGGCGCAAAGCATATTATTAATCTGGATGATGTCTCCACTTTCTTTTTGTTCATACCCTGCAGGAATATATTTCAGGATTTTAGACAGTTCGGTATCAATAATTTTCACAGATTAAATTCTGCTCTGATCAGTGAGGAGAGACGAGCCGTCCAGCAGGAATGCCCATCAGGTAGGGTGGGAAGGAAGCGCAGGTAGTCAGCCGTGCCTGAGCATCCCACCTTCCTCGGTCGAGCTTCGGGACCCACGGGGTCCCTGTGTCTGACTGGCTTCTCTTTTCGCTGTGATTCTTTGCCTGGCAAAGCTGCCACCGGCCACGGCTGCTCCAGTGGGCCCTCAGCAGGCTCCTGACAAATGGAAGACGTTCTAGCGGTCCCCTCCCTTCTGCTCAAAGGGCTGCTTCCCTGGCCCTTAAACCTGCCTCAGCCTCTGCAGTGGCCAGTCCCTGGAGGGGACACAACAGAACCACTGTCCGGGGAACCTGTGTCTCCATCTCCAGTTTACCAGGATCCCAGCATCACCCCTGGAACATGCAGGCAGGCAGTTCACAGAGGACTGTCTAATGGGCAGCAAGCACAAGGAAGGATGCTGGAAATCAGCCCTGACCAGATCCGTAGTATGCCTCAGCGACAGCCCTGGTTTGACAAGGATGGCACTTTTGTAAAAGTTCAATAGCACGCAGCCTTGGTGAGAGCGTGTGTCAGGCAATCATTCATTTCAGTGCCCGTTGATAGGACGTGCGCATAATAATGAAAATACCTGGAGAACAATTAGATGGCATGTGCATCCGGCCAGACAGGCTCTGTGCTGTTAAAATAATTTCCTGGTTCTCAATGGCTAAACACAACACAGTTCCCATTTCTAGTTCATATCTATCCAGCACTGTTGGTGGGAAGAGGAGGAAGAGGGGCCATTCTTCTCCACCCAGCCACTCCAGGGTCTTTCATTTAGTGACCCCACCTCCACTGGGTCACCCCAAGTCCTCCCATGGGCCTTTGCATCCAGCAGGCCAGGAAATAGAGAATGCGCAGAGGAGGTGAGGGGAGGTTCCAGCAGCCTCGGGGCCAGATTTCCCTAGTCCAGAGCTGAGGGATGTGGTCTTGTCCACCAGCTCTGGGGATGTGGGAAGGCGTCAGCTCTGTGCTCTGTGTCAGAGGCAGGAGGCCCTGACCAAGCAAAGCAGCTCCTTGTCCAGAGCACTAAGTCTATAAACAAAGAAGATGCCTCAGCGGTGATGGAGTCACATCTCTCACCCTCACAGGTGACCCCAAGGCTTAGTCCTTACACTTTCTTCCATTCTGTTGTTCTGAGCACTTTGCTTGCTAACTGCATGCCCACACCGAGGCTTCAGTCCACACAGGTGCAGACACTGCCTGAATCTATAGATATGCAGTTAATGGGACATCCTCAAAGTGTCCCCAAGACTTCACAGCCTGTAAGTCAGAGGGGCAAGTAATGCCCTAGGGCAGAGATGTGATGTTTATAGGAAAAAGATGTGCTCCAAATGACCCGTCTTATCCAACAAGCTTTCGTTTATAAACAAGTTCTTTTCCTTCATGTTTATTTCAGCAAATAAAACATTTGTCACTTTAATCATTCAGTTGACCAACCTCTCCGCTGCTCATTTTTTTTGTCCATTGTGATGCAAATTACACAGGCAAAAGTAATGGGCACTTTTAAAAATTAATAAAGTATTGAAGAATATCTGATATTTATGATTAAATTTATGATAGCTGACACAGCAAATATGGATCCATTACACAAATCAAGTCCTTACAGCGGTGATGGAGTCACATCTCTCACCCTCACAGGTGACCCCAAGGCTTAGTCCTTACACTTTCTTCCGTTCTGTTGTTCTGAGCACTTTGCTTGCTAACTGCATGTCCACACCGAGGCTTCAGTCCACACAGGTGCAGACACTGCCTGAATCTATAGATATGCACTTAATGGGACATCCTCAAAGTGTCCCCAAGACTTCACAGCCTGTAAGTCAGAGGGGCAGGTAATGCCCTAGGGCAGAGATGTGCTGTTTATCGGAAAAAGATGTGCTCCAATGACCCGTCTTATCCAACAAGCTTTTGTTTATAAACAAGTTCTTTTCCTTCATGTTTATTTCAGCAAATAAGACATTTGTCACTTTAATCATTCAGTTGACCAACCTCTCCTCTGCTCGTTTTTTTTGTCCATTGTGATGCAAATTACACAGGCAAAAGTAATGGGCACTTTTAAATTAATAAAGTATTGAAGAATATCATGATATTTATGATTAAATTTATGATAGCTGACACAGCAAATATGGATCCATTACACAAATCAAGTCCTTAAAAGTTAAGGGATTTTCCTAGGCTATTTATGTTTTTACACTATATTAAGACTGTCTCTTATACACATCTCCAGCAAACAGCCCATGAGAGTCTGGTTCTCCTCACTGGCCGTGTCGATGGTGATCAATACCCATTGTGAGTGGCCTGACGTGCCAGCTGGGTGAGAGCATCACTCGATAAGCTTTCAGAGGGAGACACAATCCAGACCGGAGGGTGGAATCTCAAACCGATTAATAATTAAANAAAAAACAGCAAAGGAAACCCTTCAAATAACATACAAATAAACACTTAAAAAATAAAAATGTTTGTAAGAAAGTATTATATGCTTGTTCCTTGTCTCTTCTCTTAAAGATGAACTAATCTAAGTGGCTATAAATACCATTTAAGTCCCTTCTCGTGGCACTGATTGGAGGAGGTTATTTATAATGCAGCTATTTAAAGGTGGTAATTGAAAAGCAGATTGGGTTTATCACGTTGTCCTCCAGGTAATAGCATTGTCTCAGAGTTTAGGGAATACTGAAATAGAGTTACTCTTCTCTTTTCTTTGGGTTTTAATGGAGTCTTGACTCTCTGTTCAAGTATTTCTTCTGAAACTTCGTATGGATGGGGAGTAGGGACAGGAGATAAAGTTTAAAGAATGTGTCTCCAAACGCCCAATTATTGTGTCCGGTGAAATGGATTGATATTCGTGGGGCACATTATTCTTACTTAAACAAGAGGCCATTACAATTTTCTTTAGAACACGATACTGTATGGTCATCTTCTTCTGTCATGAAAACACCCAAATAAACATGAAGGGGATGACTTTTCATTTACTTTCAGGAGAAATGTGCTAAACCCTTTCCTTCACTATTTATTTAATGCACATGCTACACTCTTAGTCACTAAAAAACNCTGTCTCTTATACACATCTAGATGTGTATAAGAGACAGCCCATGGACTGCAGCCCACCAGGCTACTCCGTCCATTGGATTTTCCAGGCAAGAGTACTGGGGTGGGGTGCCATTGCCTTCCCCCTGCGTATCTGAGGTTACTGATATTTCTCCTGGCAATCTTCATTCCAGCTTGTGCTTCATCCAGTCTGACATTTTGCATGATGTACTCTGCGTATAAGTTAAATACGCAGGGTGACAATATACATCCTTGATAGTTATAGGGATTAAATTATTCAGTGTATGGGAAGTGATTAGAGTTCCTGATATATAAGAAGGCATTTGATAATAACATAGAAACTAGCATGTTCAGTAGAAGTTAGCCATTATTGTTAATGTTGTTATGCCTCATGATTGTCAATTTCAGACTTTATGATTAAAATCATCTTAGGTGGGAATTCTCTGGTGGTCCAGTGGGCAAGAGTTTGCCCGCCAATGAAGGAGACACAGGTTTGATCCCTGGTCCAGGAGGATTCCACATGCTGTGGGGAACCTAATCCTGTGCGCCAAGCTACTGTGCCTGCGCTCTGGATCCCAGGCACCACAACTAGAGAGTATTCCCAGCTCACAACAACTAGAGAAAGCCCACACATCGCAGCAAAGAAGATCAAATGCAGCCAAAAATAAAAATAAATAAATGCAATTTTTAAGAGAAAAATCATCTTATGACACACCTTTCACTCTTAAGATAGCCTTAGTTCAGTAGTTATATTTGCAGTGATGTAAGGAAATGGCAACCCATTCCAATATTCTTGCTTGGAGAATCCCATGGACAAAGGAGCCTGGCGGGCTACAGTCCATGGGGTCACAAGAGTCACAGCACTGTTTATAATAGCCAGGACATGGAAGCAACCTAGATGTCCATCAGCAGATGAATGGATAAGAAAGCTGTGGTACATATACACAATGGAGTATTACTCAGCCATTAAAAAGAATACATTTGAATCAGTTCTAATGAGGTGGATGAAACTGGAGTGATTATACAGAGTGAAGTAAGCCAGAAAGAAAAACACCAGTACAGTATACTAACACATATATATGGAATATAGAAAGATGATAATGATAACCCTGTATGTGAGACAGCAAAAGAGACACAGATGTAAAGAACAGAGATTTGGACTCTGTGGGAGAGGGCAAAGGTGGGATGATTTGGGAGAATGGCATTGAAACATGTGTACTATCATGTAAGAAATGCATTGCTACTCTAGGTTCGATACAGGATACAGGATGCTTGGGGCTGGTGCACTGGGATGACCCAGAGAGATGATATAGATGATAATGATAACCCTGTATGTGAGACAGCAAAAGAGACACAGATGTAAAGAACAGAGATTTGGACTCTGTGGGAGAGGGCAAAGGTGGGATGATTTGGGAGAATGGCATTGAAACATGTGTACTATCATGTAAGAAATGCATTGCTACTCTAGGTTCGATACAGGATACAGGATGCTTGGGGCTGGTGCACTGGGATGACCCAGAGAGATGATATGGGGAGGAAGGTGGGAGGGGGGTTCAGGGTTGGAAACTCATGTACACCTGTGGTGGATTCATGTAAATGTATCGCAAAAACAATACAGTAGTGTAAAATAAAAAATTTGTTTTTAATTAAAAAACAAACAAAAAATAATACTCTATGTTAATGAATAAACATATTTAGTTAAAAAGTTAAAAAAAAAGGAAGTTGTACAGCTCCTCCAAGTTCTTTCCTTCAGGCCTATATACCATTAGATGGTTGCAGTATTCAAAAATAAGGTTGTCATTGCCACTCAAAACAAAAAATGAAGAAGGGGTAAATACATCAGATAGAATTTAAATGGGCCCTATATCATGAATGAGATGTGCTCCTTTTTAGAAATACATCACAGATAAACAATTCTTAAAGAAGTTAAAGAAGCAGCAACTGCAGTAGAAGGAAAATATAACATGGTGGATAATTGCATATCTTCTGAAGGCAGAACGTTTAGGATAGAACAAGGGTTGAGTAATTAAACAGCTGTATCTTTGTATGAGTTAGTTAAACTCTCTGAGTCTTTATGTCTTTTTTGGTAAAGCAGAGATACATCTTGGATTGTGTTCAGAAAATATATGTATATATATATAATTTACATAAATTTTTAGGACAGAATCTGACGAGGGTAAGCATTACATAATGTTTGGTGGTGGTGGTAATATCAGTAGTTGTAATACATGGAATCTGGACATTAGAATCAGATACAAATACTTGCTCTTCAGCTTACTATTGTGAGCTCAGAGCATTATGTAACCACTCTGAACCTGTTTTCCAAAAAAATTTTTTTTACATATACATGTATCTATTATTTTTCAAATTCATTTCCCATTTATGTTCTTACATAATATTAAGCAGAGTTTCCTGTGCAATATAGTAGGTTCTTGTTGGTTATCCATTTTAATATAGCAGTGATTATGAATCCCAAGGGCTTCCCTTGTGGCTCAGCTGGTGAAGAATCCGCCTGCAGTGTGGGAGACCTGAGTTTGATCTCTGGGTTGGGAAGATCCCCTGGAGAAGGGAAAGGCTACCCACTCCAGTATTCTGACCTGGAGAATTCCATGGACTATACAGCCCATGGCATCACAAAGAGTCAGACATGACTGAGTGACTTTCACTCACATGAAGTTTGGGAACTATCCCTCTCCCTTGGTAACCATAAATTTGTTCTCTTTGAGTCTGTGAGTCTGTTTCTGTTTTGTAAATAAGTTTATTTGCATCATTTTCTTTTAGATTTCACAGATATCATATCTCTTTCTCTGCGGAACATTTAGGTTGTTTTCATGTCCCAGCTATTGTAAATAGTGCTCCAATGAACACTGATATGCATGTATCCTTTCAGACCATGTTCCCTTCTCTCTACACCCTGTCCAGCATTTCATATTTGTGAATTTTTTGATGATAGTCATTTTGACAGGTGTGAGGTGGTATCTCACTGTAGTTTTGACTTGTATTTCTCTAATAATTAGTGATGCTGAACATCTTTTCATGTGTTTCCTGGTCATCTACATGTCCTTTTTAGAAAAAAAGTTTATTTAGGTCTTCTGCACATATTTTTATGGGGTTTGTTTAGATGATATCAAGCTATATGCGCTATTTGAAAATTTTGGAGACAATCTGTCAGTAACATCATTTGCAAATATTTTTTCCCATTCTGTGCAGTCTTTTCATTTAGCTTATTGTTTCTTTGCCTAACTTCACAATGGCTAACATCATACCTATTGATACTTTGCAATTATTAAATGAGAATATACATGAAAATTCTTGACACATAGAAAACTGTAACCACTATTATTATCCTTACCATAAACATCCAATTATTATTATTATTCTTAACCAGCAAGAAGTTGATGCCAAACTAAAAGACAAATGTAATTTTCTTATAAAAGATTAAAGACTAAAGAGAAAAATCAGGACTTCTCTGGCATTCTACTGGTAGGAATCAACCTGACTATGAAGAAGACACAGGTTCAATCCCTGATCAGGGAAGATTCCACATGCCGCTGCCAACTAAGCCTGTGCACCACAACTAATGAGTTCACACACCACAACTACTAAAGCTTGTGGGCCTAGAACCCATTCTCTGCAACAGAAGAAGCCACAGCAATGAGAAGCCTGCACACTGAAATGAAGAATAGCCCCTTCTCATAACAACTAGAGAAAGTCTGAGAAGCAGTGAAGACCCAGTGCAGCCAAAAATAAATAAACACGTTTTTAAAAAGAGAGAAAAATCAGTAAGCTGCACAAAAATCACAAGCTAATTTAATGTACATTCCTTTAAGAATAAAACTGTGTTAATAGCATATTTTCTTCTGGAATATTGAGAACACTGTAAAATTAAGTTTCTCTATAGAACTTGCAGAATAGATTTACATTATATGCCAACCTATAGAAATTTAAAGTGTATCTAATTCTATGCAGAAAGCAAAAACTGATGGACTAGAACTTCTATTTAAAGTGGTGTGCAGAGGATTTATGTTACTGCGAGCATTCAACCTTAGCAGCTGATTTTATCTCTAATTCACAGAAAATTTTATTAGCACAATGGCTCAATAAAAAGAGTGTTGTAAGCAGTAACCCTGAGTTTTAGTGTTGAGTTTTTCAAAAACTGACCTGAGATTGAGCAGTGATATAACTCTTTTTACCTCCAGTCTCCTACAGTAATTGTACTGACTTTATAAGACAATGGAGAAGTTATAGCTTAATAACATAAGAAAATACCTTGGACATAGTTATTTTTCAAAACATATGCATTTATATATGTATGCATCCATTCATTTTACTCATTCCACATTTTTAAGTTTTGCATTGTTCTGTAGTGAACTTAGAACATCCTATAGAAATTAAAGCTAGTAATGTAATTATTGAAAGAAGTTTAGCAGGGTTCTAAAGACTACATGGTTCAACCTTTCCCTTTTAGTTTGTATGGCTTGCTCCAATAATGAATCATAGATTATCTAGAGGGATACATGATCTACCTGTTCTTAAAATAATCCCCACAATTATCACTTTTCTGATGAGGTGTTCAGTAAGAATTGGGCCACAGACACTTTGAGATTTGTTACCTGAAATTGGCATTAACACCAAGAATACAGAAAGTCTGATCTGTCATATTAAAAAATCCTGCAAGACTTCGAGTCTGATTAAAATGTATCTCAAAATAAGTATCTTAAAATCAAGGAGCATTTTTTTTTAACTACAAACAAAATAAACATCAGAATTATCCAGGCCTTGAAGGCATCTTTTTTTTTTTTTTTTAAACTAAAGTATATATAATACAGTTGGTTGTTGGGAGACTAACTTAGTATATAAATATATACATCTATCTGTCTATCTAACTACTTATCTACCTTCATTCCATACTACCAACAAGTCACTCTTGATGCACACATTAATTCTGGTCATAACACTGAAAAAAAAATGAAGATGCCTGGTGCTTTAGAAAAACGAAGAAGAAGAAGGAAAAAAAAAAAAAAAAACACTGGAGAAAAGAAATAGGAAAGCCAAGTTAGAGTTATTCATTTTCCATAAGTATTTGAGTGACACTGGATAAGTAACTTATTTAAACCTTAGTTTCTTCAACAAAAANTGTCTATCTAACTACTTATCTACCTTCATTCCATACTACCAACAAGTCACTCTTGATGCACACATTAATTCTGGTCATAACACTGAAAAAAAAATGAAGATGCCTGGTGCTTTAGAAAAACGAAGAAGAAGGAAAAAAAAAAAAAAAACACTGGAGAAAAGAAATAGGAAAGCCAAGTTAGAGTTATTCATTTTCCATAAGTATTTGAGTGACACTGGATAAGTAACTTATTTAAACCTTAGTTTCTTCAACAAAAATTAAGACTTTGGAATGTTTTATACCACAGACTGCAGCCCACCAGACTCCTCTGTCCGTGAGATTTCCCAGGCAAAAATACGAAGTGGGTTGCCATTTCCTTCTTCCAGGGATCAGACCTGCATCTCCTGCTTGGCAGGTATATTCTTTACCACTGAGCCACTTACGAAGCATAATTTTGGATAAGTAATTTATTTAAACTTTAAATTTTTCACCCCAAAATTAATCTATTGGAAAGTATTACACCTAAGATTTTGTAGGTCCAACATTCAATGAGTTAGTAATCCCATGAACACTAAATATATACACAAATTCCTAAATTTGGTTGAAATGATGGGGAAGAAATTAGATGATTATATATTTAGGAAATGGAATAATTTGAAGACAATCTTTAAGAGATTTCCCTAAGATCTTAGTGAAGAAGCCAGTTTGAACTTTTTTTCAAAAAGAATATTGTATGAATGCAGTCTTTTGATTATGAGTAAAGGAATAAAAATTATAATCAAGAATTACGATATTCTTAATTTATATTTATAGTCAGTTTAGGACAGCTGTTTCAATTGTTTTGATCATAGTATTTGATGAAGTCAAGGTTGCAGGTTCAATCTAAATTGAATCGAGGGGGGCAGTCTTATGATGGCAGAGGAATAGCACGGGGAGACCACTTTCTCCCCCACAAATTTACCAAAGGATCATTTGAACACTGAGCAAATTCCACAAAACATTCTCTGAACACTGGCAGAGGACACCAGGCACCCAGAAAGGCAGCCCGTCTTTGAAAGGAGGTAAGACAAAATATAAAAGATAAAAAGAGACAAAAGTGTCAGGGATGGAGTCATAAAAGAGGAGAAGTTTCCAAACACCAGGAAACCCTCTCACCAGCAGATCTGTGGGAGTTTTGGAATCTCAGAGGGCAACATAACTGGGAGAAAATAAATAAATAAATAAATAAATAAATGAAACCCACAGATTACCTGCCTAACTGCAACTCCCAGCAGAGAAGTAGCCCAGACGCTCCTATCTGCAAGCCACCTGCATGTGGGGGCTGAACAGGGATGGGTGGGCTATATTGCTTAGGATAAGGACTGGGCCTGAATGCCCTGAGGGCAATCTGAGGGAGCTAACATGAGATAGCAACCCAAACTGTGGGATAGCCAGAGAGAGATGAAAAAAAGGAAAAAGAAGAAGAAAAAAAAAAGTGGGGCAGGGGAGGGGAGAAAGAGAAAACTTTCCAGCAAAAAAGCTCTANATAGCTCCTCTTGTATCTCTACCTATGGCTCGGGTATTCAACAAGGATTCTGCCTTTTGGGAGTTAGACTTGAATGTCTCCCAGATCTGTGTAAATTCTAGGACCTATGTATATTAGATCTTTTCAATATATTTTTTTTACCTAGTCTCATAGGGTTTGCATTATGCAGATACATAATATTTGGACACCATCTAAAAAGGACTCATGCAGAGTTTTGGAGCTTTCTTTTTATCTATCTCCTTTCTTTTGGACAGTCTCTCCTAAAAATGCCAGATGCTTCAGCTTCTCTGAACTCTTTTCTTTATTACCCTAACTCAGCAAGTCTATTATGCTTTGCTTAGAATTCCCTAGCTGCACTCAGGTCCAGAAAACGCCCCTAAGCAAAAAGTCAGGGCAAATTCAGAGCTCTCCCTTCATTCACTTTTCTTCTTTCAGGAACCAGAGGCTTTTATTGTCTGTTGTCCAATGTATCAAAATCGTTCCCGTATTTCTAACTGTTTACTATAGGGAAACAAGCACAATCCCAATTATTCTATCATCATAGCTGAAAATCACTAATTAAACCTTAAAACTGTCTTTTGATTCTATCTCACAAGTTATATTGTTGGAAGACAATTTTCCATAAGTCCCTGATATTTCTTGTATGTCCCCATGAGCAAGCATTGATTGCTCTTTGTTCTCAGCTGTTGTGTAGCAAACAGTCTTGAAATATATACTTAATGTCCCTCAGACAAAGGACAAGTTTCCTTACAGCTTTGGAAGATACCTTCCCCTGGAGGTATCAGGGGCTCACCTGATAGCTCAGTTGGTAAAGAATCTTCCTGCAATGCAGGAGACCCTGGTTCCATCCCTGGGTCAATTCTTGGGTTGAGAAGATCCACTGGAAAAGGGATAGGCTACCCACTCCAGTATTCTTGGGCTTCCCTTACGACTCAGCTGATAAAGAATCTGCCTGCAATGTGGGAGACCTGAGTTTGATCCCTGGATTGGGAAGATCCCCTGGAGAAGGGAAAAGCTACCTACTTCAGTCTTCTGGCCTGGAGAATTCCATGGACTGTATAATCCATAGGGTCACAGAGAGTTGGACAGACTGAGCGACTTTCACTTTCACTTTTCCCCTGGAACAAATGGCAGACACATTTACTTACCTTAAAAAAAAAAAAAAAAAAAACTGAGTTCCTTAAGTTCAGGGCCTGTGTCTTGTAAAATAACTAACTACATTTACAAGCATCTTCTGGCCCTCTTCACTATAGGAACTGTAGCTTGAAAAACTAGTGGTAAAATGCCCATGTCCTGTCTATGGGCATTGCTATCATTAATAAATTGTCCTTTGTCTCTGACCCAAGAGTATGATGTCTTTTGTTAGCATCCATGAAATTGTGATAGACTAAATAGTTTGCAAATATGGTAAAATCTTAAACCTTTTGTGATTTTTAATACATACTTGCTGAAGGTAACCATTTACATGTATATTGGAGGATATAAAAATAAAACATATGGTAATATATAATAACAGTTAATATTTATTTGGGGAATACTTTGCTAAAGGTAGGCTTCCCTTGTAGCTCAGTTGGTAAAGAATCTGCCTGCAGTGTAGGAGACCAGAGTTCGATCCCTGGGTTAAGAAGATCCCCTGGAGGAGGAAATGGCAATCCACTCCAGTATCCTTGCCTGGAAAATCTCATGGACAGAATAGCCTGGTGGGCTGCAGTCCATGGGGTTGCAAACAGTCGGGCATGACTGAGCAACTAATATTTATTTACTTATTTGCTAAAGGTGCGTTTGCACACAACCATTCCCCAAATTCAGCAAAGTAAGCATCTTTTTCCATTTTTCACATGAGAAACAAAGGTTCAGAGAGGATGTGATTTGGGCAGATTTAAATATATAGTAAATAGTAAGTCAACATTCAAATTTAAGCTTTTCTGTTCTCTTTCCAATGTCATGAAAACCCCTAGCACTACACAGTTATAACAATATTAACACAAAAAGCATATAATTGAGGTTTAAATCATGTGGTAGACTAAAATAACTATAGAAATTCAGAAGAAAGGGAGTCTAGTGCCCGCTAAATTCTTCAGAAAAGACTGAAAGATTGACTGAAAGAAGAACCAAGTAACCCAAACTAGTGTCAAAGATTGACACTTAAAGTCTTTCCGTGAAGGTCACTATAAATCCCACAGTCTACAGTAAAGCTGTGTTATTTTCTGCTTCAAAATTGAGGATATAAAGAGAGCATATCCATGAAACACTGAGTTATAATTCCTTTCTCCTTATATATACAACTCCTAAGAATCTACATGCTGTTCATAATTGGACTGCAGACTGACAGAAGTGTTTCTTTCAGTGATTACAAGCACAGTGGGACACACTTCAGCCTCCAAAGGTACCATGGGAATGTGTGTGTGTGTTTGTGGCAGAGGGGAGGGAGGTGGTTCTTGGCAAAGGATTGGACAAAATAATTTCTTTTTTCAATTGTCACCTGGAGAAGTAAATAAATAAGACAAACCTATTATCAATTAAATATTTGATTTTAATAACCTTTTAAGCCAACTTTTTCTCTCTCCTCTTTTACTTTCATTAGGAGGCTCTTTAGTTCTTCACTTGCTGCCATAAGGGTGATGTCATCTGCATATCTGAGGTTATTGATATTTCTCCTGGCAATCTTGATTCCAGCTTGTGCCTCATTCAGCCCAGTGGTTATTAAATCTTTATTAAGATTACTAAAATATTAAAAAATTTAAAGTTCCTAAATAAACCAAAATGCTAAAAAAAAAAAAAAATCTACCCTCTAAAATTCTTTGTCCTCCAAAATCAAACATGACAGAACTCAAGAAAGAACTCAGGAGTGACAAGGTCCTATAGACCACTGGGGTCTGGGAGGGGTAAAAGTAAGAAATTGACTAATTCTTTGAACATGTTAAAAAATGAGTCTTAACATTCTATCCTAAATCTGACCTCTTCCTCCAGAGGGCCAAGTTAAAATGAGAAGGAAAATAAAATAAATCTCTCAAGTTCTGTTGAGAATACAAGAAACATATTTGCTGTTCAGTCACTCAGTCATGTGCAACTCTTTGCGACCCCATGAACTTCAGCATGCCAGGCTTCCCTGTCCTTCACCATCTCCCGAAGCTTGCTCAGACTCATGTCCATTGAGTTGGTGATACTATCCAACCATCTTGTCTGTTGTCCGCTCCCCCTGCTTTCAATCTTTCCCAGCATCAGGGTCTTTTCTAATGAGTTGGCTCCTCGCATTTTTATATAAGTACCTAAATTTGACCTGCCTCCTGAGAAATCTGCATACAGGTCAGGAAGCAACAGTTAGAACTGGACATGGAACAACGGACTATTTCCAAATCAGGAAAGGGGTAAGTCAGGGCTGTATACTGTCACCCTGCTTATCTAACTTAGATGCAGACTACATCTAAGAAACACTGGGCTGGATGAAGCACAATCTGGAATCAAGATTGCCAGGAGAAATATCAATAACCTCAGATATGCAGATGACACCACCCTTATGGCAAAAAGCAAAGAACTAAAGAGCCTCCCAATGAAAGTGAAAGAAGAGAGAGAAAAAGTTGGCTTAAAGCTCAACATTCAGAAAACAAAGATCATGGCATCCAGTCCCATCACTTCATGGCAAATAGATGAAGAAACAGTGGAAACAGTGGCAGACTATATTTTTGAAGGCTCCAAAATCACTGCAGATGGTGACTGCGGCCATGAAATTAAAAGATGCTTCCTCCTTGAAAGAAAAGTTATGACCAAACTAGACAGCATATTAAAAATCAGAGACATTACTTTGCCAACAAAGGTCCATCTAGTCAAGGCTACGGTTTTTCCAGTAGTCATGTATGGATGTGAGAGTTGGACTATAAGGAAAGCAGAGCACCGAAGAATTGATGCTTTTGAAATATGGTGTTGAAGAAGACTCTTGAGAGTCCCTTGGACTGTAAGGAGACTCAACCAGTCCATCCTAAAGGAGATCATTCCTAGGAGTTCATTGGTAGGACTGATGTTGAAGCTGAAACTCCAATACTTTGGCCTCATGATGCAAAGAGCTAAAGACTCTGGTGCTGGGAAATATTGAAGGTGGGAGGAGAATGGGAGGACAGAGGATGAGATGGTTGGATGGCATCACCAACTCAATGGGCATGAGTTTGAGTAAACTCCGGGAGTTGTTGATGGACAGGGAGGCCAGGCATGCTGCAGTCCATAGGGTTGCAAAGAGTTAGACACAACTGAGCAAATGAATTGAACTGAACTGAAATTTGGCTAGAAGAGAAAAATAGATTTTACACTGAACAGTATTCTGTAGCCAGAAACTCTCTGATTTGGCCTTGAATTCTCTGCAGATCTGCTAGGCAAGGGAAAAAAAA
>SJYX01022756.1:42094-53932 GCA_006410675.1 Oreotragus oreotragus
ACTCCAGTACTTGGGCCACCTCATGAGAAGAGTTGACTCATTGGAAAAGACTCTGATGCTGGGAGGGATTGAGGGCAGAAGGAGAAGGGGACGACCGAGGATGAGATGGCTGGATGGCATCATGGACTCGATGGATGTGGGTCTGAGTGAACTCTGAGAGATGGTGTTGAACAAGGAGGCCTGGCGTGCTGCGATTCATGGGATCGCAAAGAGTCGGACACAACTGAGCAGCTGAACTGAACTGAATAGAATGTTATAATGCTTTGATTTTAAAAAATATCTCTTCTAAAGCTGTCTACAGATAACTTGACACAATTATCTAGAAGAGGAAAAAATGCATTTCCTTTCAAAAACGCAAGTTTTAAAATGTAAGTAAAAGGAAATCTTTGTACCCAAAATGCCACAATTAGAAATGGAACCATAGAGAATCTTATATGTGGTTGTTGTAGGGTGAAACATTTCAGCAGATCATCAGAGTGAGTGGAGAAGACAAAATGAAGGTATATGGGGGTCGTATGGTACCTTCATATCACACGGAGGCTACTCGAGAGGATGGAGCCTAGCTAGCCTGAGAGCTAACGGGGGTCTGGCGAGAGCCCTTGCACTGTCAAGACCCTCCGGGAGTCCCGGGGTCGCTGGACGGGAGGGGACCACACCAGGAGGCCTGCCCACACCGGCCTGGAAGTAGGGCAGGGCCTCCTGCTCCTGTCAGCTCAGCCCGGAGGGGCGGCAGCCCTGAGCCTGCATGCCCGCATTAGAGTCCATGCCACGTGGACGGGACTCACTGAGAGACTTAAGGAAAANGGAGGGGACCACACCAGGAGGCCTGCCCACACCGGCCTGGAAGTAGGGCAGGGCCTCCTGCTCCTGTCAGCTCAGCCCGGAGGGGCGGTAGCCCTGAGCCTGCATGCCCGGATTAGAGTCCATGCCACGTGGACGGGACTCACTGAGAGACTTAAGGAAAAGGGCGGCTTACTGGGTTTTATACTACCTTTTAAAATAATCACCTTTGCTGTTGTGGAGAGAACGGGCTGGTCAGGAGTGAGCAGATAATGTAGAGACGAGTTAGGAGACAGTTGTAAGCGTCTAAACAGGAAATGATGGCAGCCTGGGTTGGATTTAACAGGCTTCTGTGGAGAAAAGATTTGATGCAAGACGTGGGTTCAAGATATGAGATGGATGGAAGAGATATATGGATTGGAGATGTTTTACTCCAGATCATTTCTAAGTTTGGCACTTAAGTAATCAGGTGGATGATATGCTAGCTAACTGAACTATGAGTGATATATAATCTAGGGCAAAACATATCCTAGGAAATGTCCTCACAGATCAAGTGTGTTTTTTATAAAAACACAGCTGAAATACAGGTAATGAAGTGCTTACTCTGAGTATCACAAAGACAGAACGAAAACTTAAAACATTTTTAATGCCACAGTCTGTACTTTTTACCCTCTCATGGCGCTTCCCTGGTGGCTCAGTGGTAAAGAATCCACCTGCAATGCAGGAAACCTGAGTTCCATCCCTGGGTCAGGAAGATCCCCTGGAGGAGGAAACGGCAACCCACTCCAGCATCCTTACCTGGAGAATCCCATGGACAGAGGAGCCTGGTGGGCTACAACCCAGGACTCAAAGAGTGGGACACAAATGAGTCACACACACACCCACACACACACACACACACAGGGAACGATAACTAATGCTCAGAAATAGGGAGTTTCCTCAAAGTAAGGGAAAATCCCAAACCCAGGATGACGACCCTTAGCGCCCCCTCTTGGTGGGGGCTCCTTCCTCCTCCAGACACAGGTGTGGTGACGTCACTGGGGCCAGGGTCTCTGGGGAAGCACTCCTGACCTCCACCCGCCCGGCTCCTGCGCCCTAGGCTGAGGGGCACCTCCAGCAGGAACGCTGACGTTCCCCTGGCACAGCCTGTCCCCAGGCCCCGTGCCCATCCATGGAGGAGTCCAGTCAGTGGGATTCCCAGACCAACCCCTAACCCTGAAGGAAGCAAGGAAGGAGGGAGGAAAGAAGAAACATTTTCTGTTTAAAAACCTGTTTGATAAGGAGAGGCTTTGCCCCTGGTAAGTGAATTCACATGGTAAAGCCAAATCTTGTCAGTTGTACATCTGACTCTGCAGTATTTCATTACACTTTTAGTTTGGGGGGACAGTTTCTTTTGATCATCTCAAATTGTTTCAACTACCCAAAGGAGGAAAAGAAAAGTTTGCGGTGGGGTCCAGGAACCCCCCGTATCTAGGGCGGCGGTGAGACTCCGACTGAGACAGCAAGGGCCATAGCTTTGCGAGGAGTGTGAATTCCAGGGCGGCCCCTAGGGACACTCATGTCTGCCACCTCGCCTGCCTCCTCTCCCGAGAAAGCTGACTCCTTCCTGCTGTCATGAAGCTTAAAGCCTGGTCTACAAAGAAGAGCTTTCTCTATAGGAAATGAATACTGAGTTTCAGTAAAGCATTTGGATTCAGCTTCCAAACAGTGAAAAGATGAGGGCAAAACTGAAAAAGGAGGCAGGAGGAAAGAGAGGAGTCTTCTTTGCATTCAGGACATCTGGGAGTTTTGCAACTGACAGACTCAGCCTTCAGGACACGAAGGGTCAGTGACCACCTGCCTTTCTCCTTTCTCCACACTCACCCCTTCTCAGGCTGGGTGCCCTAACTCTTGACTAATAGAAGGTCCACGGGGGGCTGCAGTGGGAGATGCTTTGTGGGCTTGGAGGGTACACTGTTGACGTGGTAACTCCCGGGAGTCAGAACAGGTCTGAACAGGCTCCGGGTCAGAGAGCGGAAGGCAACCTCGCACAGCCTCATCAGCCCTTCATGGGCTTCTGCGGCTTCCCTCCAGGAGACCAGCTGCAGGTCCTGCCCACCACGCCTGGCCAGGCTCCAATGCTGACTTCTGTTCTGTGAACTGTCGCCGGCTGTTTACGGATCCCCTCACATTAAGAAGGCCCCTCAGCGAGCAGGTAAAGCTATGGTCTTTGAAGCAGGATTCCAGAGCTTGAGTCTTGACTCACGGCTGTGTTTGAACCTGCGTTAGTGATCTAATGCCCCTGTGTGCATCTCACTTCATCCACAAAGGGGAGGTGACATCAGTCACCTGATGACATCAGGGCCCCCTTCCTAAAGCTGTGTGCACTGGGGGTTGCTTATGAGACACTTGGAACCAGTATGTCAGAGTCAGAACAAACTGAACGTGATCAAAGAATAGGAGCTATTGCCTTATGATCCTAGGGTTGTGCAAAAACAAAAGGCATATGGTTTCTACCACGTCATCAGGACCAGCTAGAGAACAAGTGAGTTGGGTCCACTGCTTGCCGGGGCCCAGCCACTGGAGTGAGCAGTTTGCCTGTTTGTTTTTAGTTCTCGCTTGTTTCCTGTGGTTCTAGTTCATGTACAAGAGGAGATGTTCCCCCTGCTCCCACACACACACTTCCTGAACTGGGGGTCCCAGAACAAACATGGTCCTAATTACAGGGACCACAGACACCCACCTCCACATGTTGGTTTCTACCACGTCATCAGGACCAGCTAGAGAACAAGTGAGTTGGGTCCACTGCTTGCCGGGGCCCAGCCACTGGAGTGAGCAATTTGCCTGTTTGTTTTTAGTTCTTGCTTATTTCCTGTGGTTCTAGTTCATGTACAAGAGGAGATGTTCCCCCTGCTCCCACACACACACTTCCTGAACTGGGGGTCCCAGAACAAACATGGTCCTAATTACAGGGACCACAGACACCCACCTCCACATGGTTTAGCCAAAGTGAGTTTACATTTGTAATCAACAAACACTGTGAGCTGATTATAAGAAATACAAGAGATTGGAAGTTCAGTATAACCAAGTTCTGAGCATTTTAACAAAGAACTCGATAGTGTTGCTGTGAACGCTCTCGAGGCTTATCTAAAGGTTCTTTTTTTTTTTTCTGCACTGCGTGGCCTGTGGGATCTTAGTTCCCCAGTCAAGGATTGAACCCATGCACGCTGAAGTGGAAGCATGGACTGCTAACCACTGGGCTTCCAGGGAGGCCATTAATTCACTTTAATAGACTTTGAAATTTCAGTGGCTCTAGAAGGTCTGAGGAAGAGGATATGAGGGAAGGACATGGGAAGGTGATGGACTTCATTGCCCGTGAGAATCAATGGTTTTATTATAACACTCTACCCACATCTATAGGCTTCCCTGGTGGCTCAGATGGTTAAGCATCTGCCTGCAGTGCGGGAGACCCGGGTTCAATCCCTGGGTTAGGAAAACCCCCTGGAGAAGGAAATGGCAACCCACTCCAGTTCTCTTGCCTAGAAAATTCCATGGACTGAGGAGCCTGGTGGGCTACATTCAGTCCATGGGGTCACAAAGAGTGAGACATGACTAAGCGACTTTACTTCTTCCACATCCACAGTTCTCAACTTTTCATGAGTTTAAGAAACAGAAGACCCAAATTCACTTTCCCTTAGCCTGGGAAACGTAAGGGATATTTTTAAAATAATCATAGACTAGAAGCGGACTAGCTGGTTCCGGGGAAAAGCGCAGGTGAGAACTGCTGGTCTCATATTATGCTCACAGTTGGCTGGTCTTAGCCTTCATCCCACTCAGGCAAGCTCCCTCTGCTCCTGTTTTATTTCAGGCTTTTTATTAGAAATGGATGCTGAATTATAACCTATGCTTTCGGCCACCTATAGATACAATTACAATCTTCCCCCCTTTAATTTGGCAGTCACTAAGCATTATTATGTTTTCTTATTAAAAAAAAAAAGTACTTTTGCCTTCCAGTCAAATCTGCCATCCAGTGGGTCTAAAATTTCCGTGATCNACAACCCAGGACTCAAAGAGTGGGACACAAATGAGTCACACACACACCCACACCCACACACACACACAGGGAACGATAACTAATGCTCAGAAATAGGGAGTTTCCTCAAAGTAAGGGAAAATCCCAAACCCAGGATGACGACCCTTAGCGCCCCCTCTTGGTGGGGGCTCCTTCCTCCTCCAGACGCAGGTGTGGTGACGTCACTGGGGCCAGGGTCTCTGGGGAAGCACTCCTGACCTCCACCCGCCCGGCTCCTGCGCTCTAGGCTGAGGGGCGCCTCCAGCAGGAACGCTGACGTTCCCCTGGCACAGCCTGTCCCCAGGCCCCGTGCCCATCCATGGAGGAGTCCAGTCAGTGGGATTCCCAGACCAACCCCTAACCCTGAAGGAAGCAAGGAAGGAGGGAGGAAAGAAGAAACATTTTCTGTTTAAAAACCTGTTTGATAAGGAGAGGCTTTGCCCCTGGTAAGTGAATTCACATGGTAAAGCCAAATCTTGTCAGTTGTACATCTGACTCTGCAGTATTTCATTACACTTTTAGTTTGGGAGGACAGTTTCTTTTGATCATCTCAAATTGTTTCAACTACCCAAAGGAGGAAAAGAAAAGTTTGCGGTGGGGTCCAGGAACCCCCCGTATCTAGGGCGGCGGTGAGACTCCGACTGAGACAGCAAGGGCCATAGCTTTGCGAGGAGTGTGAATTCCAGGGCGGCCCCTAGGGACACTCATGTCTGCCACCTCGCCTGCCTCCTCTCCCGAGAAAGCTGACTCCTTCCTGCTGTCATGAAGCTTAAAGCCTGGTCTACAAAGAAGAGCTTTCTCTATAGGAAATGAATACTGAGTTTCAGTAAAGCATTTGGATTCAGCTTCCAAACAGTGAAAAGATGAGGGCAAAACTGAAAAAGGAGGCAGGAGGAAAGAGAGGAGTCTTCTTTGCATTCAGGACATCTGGGAGTTTTGCAACTGACAGACTCAGCCTTCAGGACACGAAGGGTCAGTGACCACCTGCCTTTCTCCTTTCTCCACACTCACCCCTTCTCAGGCTGGGTGCCCTAACTCTTGACTAATAGAAGGTCCACGGGGGGCTGCAGTGGGAGATGCTTTGTGGGCTTGGAGGGTACACTGTTGACGTGGTAACTCCCGGGAGTCAGAACAGGTCTGAACAGGCTCCGGGTCAGAGAGCGGAAGGCAACCTCGCACAGCCTCATCAGCCCTTCATGGGCTTCTGCGGCTTCCCTCCAGGAGACCAGCTGCAGGTCCTGCCCACCACGCCTGGCCAGGCTCCAATGCTGACTTCTGCTCTGTGAACTGTCGCCGGCTGTTTACGGATCCCCTCACATTAAGAAGGCCCCTCAGCGAGCAGGTAAAGCTATGGTCTTTGAAGCAGGATTCCAGAGCTTGAGTCTTGACTCACGGCTGTGTTTGAACCTGCGTTAGTGATCTAATGCCCCTGTGTGCATCTCACTTCATCCACAAAGGGGAGGTGACATCAGTCACCTGATGACATCAGGGCCCCCTACCTAAAGCTGTGTGCACTGGGGGTTGCTTATGAGACACTTGGAACCAGTATGTCAGAGTCAGAACAAACTGAACGTGATCAAAGAATAGGAGCTATTGCCTTATGATCCTAAGGTTGTGCAAAAACAAAAGGCATATGGTTTCTACCACGTCATCAGGACCAGCTAGAGAACAAGTGAGTTGGGTCCACTGCTTGCCGGGGCCCAGCCACTGGAGTGAGCAATTTGCCTGTTTGTTTTTAGTTCTTGCTTATTTCCTGTGGTTCTAGTTCATGTACAAGAGGAGATGTTCCCCCTGCTCCCACACACACACTTCCTGAACTGGGGGTCCCAGAACAAACATGGTCCTAATTACAGGGACCACAGACACCCACCTCCACATGGTTTAGCCAAAGTGAGTTTACATTTGTAATCAACAAACACTGTGAGCTGATTATAAGAAATACAAGAGATTGGAAGTTCAGTATAACCAAGTTCTGAGCATTTTAACAAAGAACTCGATAGTGTTGCTGTGAACGCTCTCGAGGCTTATCTAAAGGTTCTTTTTTTTTTTTCTGCACTGCGTGGCCTGTGGGATCTTAGTTCCCCAGTCAAGGATTGAACCCATGCACGCTGAAGTGGAAGCATGGACTGCTAACCACTGGGCTTCCAGGGAGGCCATTAATTCACTTTAATAGACTTTGAAATTTCAGTGGCTCTAGAAGGTCTGAGGAAGAGGATATGAGGGAAGGACATGGGAAGGTGATGGACTTCATTGCCCGTGAGAATCAATGGTTTTATTATAACACTCTACCCACATCTATAGGCTTCCCTGGTGGCTCAGATGGTTAAGCATCTGCCTGCAGTGCGGGAGACCCGGGTTCAATCCCTGGGTTAGGAAGATCCCCTGGAGAAGGAAATGGCAACCCACTCCAGTTCTCTTGCCTAGAAAATTCCATGGACTGAGGAGCCTGGTGGGCTACATTCAGTCCATGGGGTCACAAAGAGTGAGACATGACTAAGCGACTTCACTTCTTCCACATCCACAGTTCTCAACTTTTCATGAGTTTAAGAAACAGAAGACCCAAATTCACTTTCCCTTAGCCTGGGAAACGTAAGGGATATTTTTAAAATAATCATAGACTAGAAGCGGACTAGCTGGTTCCGGGGAAAAGCGCAGGTGAGAACTGCTGGTCTCATATTATGCTCACAGTTGGCTGGTCTTAGCCTTCATCCCACTCAGGCAAGTTCCCTCTGCTCCTGTTTTATTTCAGGCTTTTTATTAGAAATGGATGCTGAATTATAACCTATGCTTTCGGCCACCTATAGATACAATTACAATCTTCCCCCCTTTAATTTGGCAGTCACTAAGCATTATTATGTTTTCTTATTAAAAAAAAAAAGTACTTTTGCCTTCCAGTCAAATCTGCCATCCAGTGGGTCTAAAATTTCCGTGATCGCCTCTCCTTTTGTCTGGGACATGATTCCTCCATCATGAAATCAGACAAGTCAAGTGTGAATCCCAACTCCAATGGGACAACAGGAGTGTTACTCATTGATGAGATGCAATGTCATGTATCTGGAGTGTGGGCAGTGCCTGGCATACAGCTGGACCGCGGTAAAAGGTGGTACCGTCAGCATCTCTGTCAGGGGTGTGCTTCTCCAGGAAACCCTGGTCCCAGCATCAGGGCCACCTCCCTCTTCCAGGTGCTTCCTCTGAGGCCCCCATCCACCCCCACCCCGACCCCTGACCTCGGCACAGCAGGGGGCTGCGGCTGCCCTGGGGCTGAGCACAAACTCTGCTGGTGCAGACAGGCTCCTGTCCAGCCCTGGAGAGCAGGCCCAGCAGGTAGCTGAGAGCCACCAGCCCTGGGCTGAAGAATGGCATGCGGTCACCAGGCAGAGGAATTTGCTGGAAATGGAACCTAAGATTGAATATGCCCTGGAGTGGACAAGGCTGGGAAGAGATCACAGTTCCTCAAACAAACTGAGAAAAACAGCACTTCTGTGTAGAGAGGGCTCTGTTCACAACGTACCCACAGGAAACTGGGGCATGTCATTTCTGCAAATACCAAATCTTAAGTTCTTACATTTTACCACAGTTGTTAAGAAGCATATTATTTTTCCTGACAAGTTCAAAGGACTTTTACAGGCCATTCAGGAGGGAATTATTCAGCATACTTGTTCACTTTGCTCTCTTCACTCAAAGTCATGCCCATTAGATTCTGAAAAAAAAAATAATAATAATAATAACAGCATCATTTTAGTTCTAACACTTTCACTATCACCTGTTGGCTGTATTTGTCATTTGCCACAAACTTTCATTAGCACTGCGGGTTAAACCCACAGGCAGCAAATGCATTTTAAGAAGTGGAGTTAGATGTGCAAGGTTTTAGCTATTTATAATTCCTGTGACTTACAGTCTAATTGTGAGAGATTATATCTGTATCTTTCCATATTAGCCATAATGAGACTTTCATAGAGTAAATAGATATTGTACTTACTGTTGGCAATCACATCACAGATATATAACCAACGGAGAACTGGCTCTCTCTAAGACCTTGATTTCCAATTTGTTCAAAACACCAGAAATTTTGTACAAATATTTTCATGTACTTTCTGCGTTAAACTTCACTGAAGAACACAATGTATGCATATTCATAAAGGCCAGATGTTACTGGGTGAAACAGATTCTCCAAGCAATTATGTTTTTGGCAGGCATGTGTACTTCAGATATTCAGAGCTTCTCAAGGACCTTTAATGTGTTGGTCAGATCTCATGTCCCAACAATGAAGCAATCACTAATTCTTTGGGCATCTGAGAACTGAAAGCTCAGACACAACTCAGGGGGCTTTGAGACTCTCATCTATTTTCTTTCCTGCATGCTAAGATCGTTTCTCAGTGACAAGGGGGAAATTCTCCATCACGTGGGGACCTGGCTGAGGCTCCCTTTCTGGCAGTTTCCATCTCCTCCATGTGCTGTGTTCCCCGAAATCCTGGCTCTAGATCAGGAGGGTCAGTTGGGTCAGTTGGGAGACAAGCTGGGGAGGAAGTGGGAGAAATCTCTCTGCTTCACTTGACATCAGAGTTCTGCCTCAGGAATCCGTCCTCGGAATTCACTACACAGTAGTCAGTGGGGGCCATTTCTGTTTTGATTCTTAAACCTGACTTCCCTCTCCACGTGTCTGAGGAGCTTCAGGGCTCTGAGAATGGTCCCAAGATGACAATTTCTTTCTTGTTTTTATGCATGTAAAATGTCAGCTACTTCAGATAAAATGCAATCATACTTACCCCATGCATTTAGGGGAGCAAACTATGATTTTAACATGAAAAGTTACCTACTTTACTATACATAATTAGAACTTTTGAGTATGCTCATTTCCACGGAAAAAATAAACGGGTTCTCAAAAAATGGGTGACTATTTTAAATGTTTCAGAAACAGAAGCACTAAGACTAAGAAGGGAAAGAAGCAACAGCCTCTTTGAAAGAGGAGGCAGCGGCTGCTCTTTGGTGGAAAGCTCTGAGAGATGCTCCCAGCACGGCCCTCAGAGGGAAGTGACAGAGCTTCCACCACGGCCCAGAGTTTCCCGGGGCAGGGTGCCTTGCTGTAGGTTCTTGGTTCACTTTCATAACCTTCCAGAAAATGCCCCTCCCTGGTCAAACCTCCCTTGACCCGCTCTCTCATTCCTGGGAAAATTATCCAGAAGCCGGGTGTAGCCTCCTCCAGTGGAATGCAATCCAGCGGTGATCTTCAGCAGCACCTGATGCGTGAAGACAGTGGAAGGTGCAGGGGAGCCTGGGGGGTCCTGGAGCTGACGTCCCCCCAANCCCCAAGCTCCCCGGCGGCCACGAGGTCCCCTCGCCACCCTCCCAGCTTGTCCTCACCTGCTCTCTGGGCCTTGTACCAGCTGATGCGCTCAAACTCTTCATTTCAAGATCTAGAGGGGATGAGTCAACAGTGGGTTCTGCACGGAGGCTGGGGCGCTCCCCGCCCAGATTCTCCAGCTCGCCCACGAGCTCCCCACGGCCTCCCGCACTGCCCCGCTGCTGGTCACAGCATCGTAGCGTCACGGAGAGCGATGTATTTTACACTCGCCCTGTTTGGAGGAAGCTGTTTCGCAAGCACTTTCATGCTGGTCCCTTTTCACTTCTGTAAACCCGTCTTCGTATGGCTGGACCAACAACCATCTTGTGGCACCTGGCTCACCCTACCTGCGGCATTGCTGGAGACCATGTTTGGTGTCAAGGTTATTATTCCCTTTTATGGGTGACGCGTCTGTTCCTGGAGGAAAAAGGGTCGTTATCGTGAACCATTGGGCCAGAATGGACTGGCTGTTCTTGTGGAGCTGCCGGATGACATAGAGCTACCTCAGATGAGACCATTTCCCTCCACGCTGGTCTGAGAAGTGTCCCCAGATTTGACTGAGCCATGTGGACTGATATCTCCGGTCTCAAAAGTGCCCCCGTCTTTATCTTCATTCCTAGGAAATAGAAATNGTTATCGTGAACCATTGGGCCAGAATGGACTGGCTGTTCTTGTGGAGCTGCCGGATGACATAGAGCTACCTCAGATGAGACCATTTCCCTCCACGCTGGTCTGAGAAGTGTCCCCAGATTTGACTGAGCCATGTGGACTGATATCTCCGGTCTCAAAAGTGCCCCCGTCTTTATCTTCATTCCTAGGAAATAGAAATGAGAGTCCCTTGGACTGCAAGGAGATCCAACCAATCCATCCTAAAGGAGATCAGTCCTGGGTGTTCATTGGAAGGACTGATATTGAGGCTGAAACTCCAATATTTTGGCCACCTGACATGAAGAGCTGACTCATTTGAAAAGACCCTGATGCTGGGAAAGATTGAGGGCAGGAGGAGAAGGGGATGACAGAGGATGAGATGGCTGGATGGCATCACCAACTCAATGGACATCAGTTTGGGTGGACTCTGGGAGTTGGTGATGGACAGGGAGGCCTGGGGTGCTGCGCTTCATAGGGTCGCAAAGAGTCGGACATGACTGAGCAACTGAACTGACTGAACTGGATAGAGCAGAGAGAAGAGAGACAGGGGCCATTGTGAAGACATGATTGACTATTTCTGTGACACACACGAGCCCCTTCAAACCCTCATATTCCCAAAGGAGCAGATCTCACAGAAAGTGGCATGGCTCGAAGTAATGAATTTGCTGAAGAGAACGGACTTCAGAAATAAGAATGTGATTTACACACAAGAACCACAGGTTTCACTTTTGCAGTAGACTATCTAAGGAAATAAGAACTTGGATGCTCTCCATGACTTCAGAGGGGCACACACTGACAGCACGCCGCAGAAAGAGCGGCACCTTCTCCTCGGGGCCTTTCCCAAGGGAAAGCACTCCATGTCCCCGACATCCCGTGGGCACCTTCCTCACACTGTCCCCTGACACCTCGTGGACACCCTCCCCTCACTGTCCCCTGACACCTCGTGGACGCCCTCCCCTCACTGTCCCCTCACACCCCGTGAACTCCTCCCCTCACTGTCCCCTCATGCCCCGTGGAC
>SJYX01022756.1:62370-88347 GCA_006410675.1 Oreotragus oreotragus
AGGTTGGTCATAACTTTTCTTCCAAGGAGTAAGCGTCTTTTAATTTCATGGCTGCAGTCACCATCTGCAGTGATTTTGGAGCCCCAAAAAATAAAGTCTGACACTGTTTCCACTGTTTCCCCATCTATTTCCCATGAAGTGATGGGACCAGATGCCATGATCTTCGTTTTCTGAATGTTGAGCTTTAAGCCAACTTTTCCGCTCTCCTCCTTCACTTTCATCAAGAGGCTTTTTAGCTCCTCCTCACTTTCTGCCATAAGGGAGGTGTCATCAGCATATCTGAGGTTATTGATATTTCTCCCGGCAGTCTTGATTCCAGCTTGTGTTTCTTCCATTCCAGTGTTCTCTTTAGCCCTCTGAAACTTGTAAAGGGAGAACTCTTCCTTTTTAAAATATGTCTTCTTTTAGTTGTTGTTGTTTTTAACTTTTATTTTTACCTTATTTTGCTTTACAATACTGTATTGGTTTTGCCATACATTTTTTTTTTTTAAGAAAGTGTTTAAGATAAAGCACAAACTCTTTTCTAGTGCCTAGAATTCATAAACACAGAACCTGAGACAGTTTACTTGTTCTAAGAATTAGAAATAATAACTTCAAAAGGAAAAAAGTTGCCTTTTTAGTTTTTGGTATGCTTTGTTTTGTGGTTTTGTTTGAAGGGGGCGTTTCTTGTTTGTTCTTATTTGGGGAAGTAAAAGTGAAAGAGTTAGTTGCTCAGTCATGTCCAACTCTTCACTGTAGCCCTCCAGGCTCCTCTGTCCATGGGATTCTCCAGGCAAAAATACTGGAATGGGTTGCCATTTCCTTCTCCAGGGCATCTTCTCAACCCAGGGATCCAAGTCAAGTCTCCTCCACTGCAGGTGCTTTCTTTACTGACCGAGCAGCCAAGGTNCAGGCTCCTCTGTCCATGGGATTCTCCAGGCAAAAATACTGGAATGGGTTGCCATTTCCTTCTCCAGGGCATCTTCTCAACCCAGGGATCCAAGTCAAGTCTCCTCCACTGCAGGTGCTTTCTTTACTGACCGAGCAGCCAAGGTTACATTCAAGGGAGAGTGGGGTTGCAATAAGACTTCTTTGAAAAGTGTAATTATTTGTATTTTCCTACACCACTTTTTTCTTCTCTTATTTAAAGAACTATATGGTCCATGATTTGGACTCTAAAACTGATCCCAAAGTGTCAAGTAGAGGTTAATGTCGCTTCAGCCCTGCACTTGGCCTCGGAAATGCTCCCTTCCCCACCCCACTCTCACTCTGGACTCAGCAGCCCTGCGCTGGCGGCACTGCAACCCTCACCTCCTACTTAAAGCCCTTTCTGTGCATCGAAAGTAAACTCAACAGAGTTTGAAACATTTCCAGTGCTGTCTGACCACTTGCTGGGCTTCCCTGGTGATAGTCAGTAAAGGATCTGCCTGAAATGCAGACCTGGGTTCGATCTCTGGGTCAGGAAGATCCCCTGGAGGAGGAAGTAGCAACTGACTCCAATATTCTTGCCTGGAGAATCCCATAGACAGAGGAACCTGGCAGGCTACAGTGTATGGGGTGCCAAAGAGCCAGACATGACTGAGCAACTAACACAATACACGATATGTCCACTTGTTACATCTTCCCATTCAGAAAGGTTTTAAACCAAGTGAATGTGGCTTACATGGGATGTGAGTTCAGTCGCTCAGTCATGTCCAACTCTTTGTGACCCCATGAACTGCAGCATGCCAGGCTTCCCTGTCCATCACCAACTCCCGGAGTTTATTCAAACTCATGTCCATTGAGTCAGTGATACCATCCAGCCATCTCATCCTCTGTCATCCCCTTCTCCTCCTGCCTTCAATCTTTCCCAGCATCAGGGTCTTTTCTAAGGAGTCAGTTCTTCTGAACTGGAGTTTCAGCTTCAACATCAGTCCTTCCAATGAATATTCAGGACTGACCTCTTTTAGGATGGACAGGTTGGATCTCCTTGCAGTCCAAGGGACTCTCAAGAGTCTTCTCCAACACCACAGTTCAAATACATCAATTCTTCGGTGCTCAGCTTTCTTTATAGTCGAGTTCTCACATCCATACGTGACTACTGGAAAAACCATAGCTTTAACTAGACGGACCTTTGCTGGCAAAGTAATGTCTCTGCTTTTTAATATGCTGTCTAGGTTTGTCATAGATTTTCTTCCAAGGAGCAAGCGTCTTTTAATTTCATGGTTGCAGTTACCATCTGCAGTGATTTTGGAGCCCAGGAAAATAAACTCTGTCACTGTTTCCACTGTTTCCCCATCTATTTCCCATGAAGTGATGAGACCGGATGCCATGATCTTCGTTTTCTGAATGTTGAGCTTTAAGCCAACTTTTTCACTTTCCTCTTTCACTTTCATCAAGTGGCTCTTTAGCTCTTCTTCACTTTCTGCCATAAGGATGGTCATATCTGAGGTTATTGATATTTCTCCCAGCAATCTTGATTCCAGTTTGTGCTTCATCCAGCCTGGCATTTCACATCATGTAGTGACAATATACAGTCTTGACTTAGTCCTTTCCCAATTTTGAACCAGTCTGTTGTTCCATGTCCAGTTCTAACTGTTGCTTCCTGATTTGTATACAGAAATCTGCATTCAGATTTCTCAAGAGGCAGGTCAGGTGGTCTAGTATTGTGAAGAATTTTCCACAGTTTGTTGTGATCCACACAGTTAAAAGCTTTGGCATAGTCAATAAAGCAGAAATAGATGTTTTTCTGGAACTCTCTTGCCTTTTCAGTGATCCATTGGATGTTAGCAATTTGATCTCTGGTTCCTCTGCCTTTTCTAAATCCAGCTTGAAAATCTGAAACATCTTGGTTCATGTACTGTTGAAGCCATGCTTGGAGAATTTTGGGCATTAGTTCACTAGCATGTGAAATGAGTGCAGTTGTGCAGTAGTTTGAACATTCTTTGGCATTGCCCTTCTTTCAATTTGATCTCTGGTTCCTCTGCCTTTTCTAAATCCAGCTTGAAAATCTGAAACATCTTGGTTCATGTACTGTTGAAGCCATGCTTGGAGAATTTTGGGCATTAGTTCACTAGCATGTGAAATGAGTGCAGTTGTGCAGTAGTTTGAACATTCTTTGGCATTGCCCTTCTTGGGCTTAGAATGAAAGCTGGCCTTTTCCAGTCCTGTGGCCTGTGCTGATGGGATGTGAACCATCACACTGAAATTAAGAGCTCATACAGAAGGGCACTGAGCAGTCCACCAGCTTTCTGCCAGGCCTCCTTGAGGACATGAGCCAAAATAACCGTGAAATCCAGCAGAAGAACATGGAGAAAGATCGAAAGAACCATAGACGTCAGAGCTCGTAATTGAAAGCTCTTAGCAAAATCCTCCCTTGCCTGTTATACTACCATTAGCTGCCTGTGAACCTCTTTGGATCCTCTGGTTCACAGATTCTTGGCCCATCGTTACCCCAGACTTCTTATTCCTAGGGGTGGAGAGCAAGCTTGCTCTCCAGGGGCATAATTATAAAAGTTTAAACAGTAAAGAGAAAAGGATGGGAGTCTTGTGACCGAGGAAGACAGGGCATCAGACTCAGGAAGTGAATTCCCACTGCCCAGTGACCTACCTTTAGGAGACTGGGAATTCTAGCCACGTGCAGGAAATGTGTTTCAGTCTTGAATGTGTATCACCTGAAACCCACAGCGCACACCTCATTGTAAATGAGAGGATAGGGTGTATTATTCTTGATGGAATCTTGCTGTTATTGTCAATTTACAGAAAATCACAGATTCAAGAAAGTGCCACTTTTAATAGCTTTACACAAGTAGGCTTCACTGAAATAGTAAAACCACTGTAAAATCAAATAATACTTCCAAGGAAAGACCACAGTACAAATTCAAAGAGTATTCCCATCTTATTTATAAGACAACAAACTCTGAATCAACACAAGACTTTCAGTGCACTATTATATAAGGATAAACTCTTCAACTGACAAATATCAATGCCTTGCATGATTAGAATAGTCAGTCAAGCAGAAATTTTTATACAACAAAATCAATATGTGTCACTAAAATTGTTTTTTAGTTGTAAGAAATGATCTAGGCTATTCAAATCATTCATAATGCATGTCATAAAAAAATGTCCAATAACATCACACCCACGCTTCCTAATCCATCACCAGGACTGATGGCTTGAGATTCATACTTCATGCTGTCAGATGGGTCTCACCAACAGTCACACTGAGTTTGTTTTGTAGCATGACATTATATGCAGCATCACGATGGATTATGTTCACAAAAGGCTTTATTTATCAAATCACAAAGCTCATAAAATGCTTTGTTATGAAATTATTTATGAAAATAATAGTTTAGCATTGAAACATTGTGATATTGACTAGTTCATCAACTTCTACATCTATAGTCTTATTATATCTCTGTGTTATGCCAATGGTTTGTTCTTTGGAAAAGTAGACCAGAGGGCTTTAATGCATCATTGTTTAAATAGCACAGCATGTGTGAAAGTATTTTGTTGGTATAATCAGAACACAAGTATCTTTCTCATTGATGTAAAGAATAGTCTCTGGTATGTTTTGGTTAGAATTGAACCTCTGGTGGCAATATGAGTAACTGCAGACAATCGCACAGGCAATGTCCTTTAAGGGTGAGAAGGAGGGCAATGCCTGTGACCAGGATGAAGCCGGGAGGGGACAGAGCACACTTAGATATCTCTGCTTCCTGTTCAAACAAAGGCCACTCAGGTCTCAGCGAAATGCACATTTATGCAGTTCTTCTAATTAGCACAAACTACTATCCAATGGCAATGCCAAAGAATACTCAAATGCACAATTGCACTCATCTCACACAGTAGTAAAGTAATGCTCAAAATTCTCCAAGCCAGGCTTCAGCAATACGTGAACTGTGAACTTCCAGATGTTCAAGCTGGTTTTAGAAAAGGCAGAGGAACCAGAGATCAAATTGTCAACATCCGCTGGATCATGGAAAAAGCAAAAGAGTTCCAGAAAAACATCTATTTCTTCTTTCTTGACTATGCCAAAGCTCTTGACTGTGTGGACCACAACAAACTGTGGAAAATTCTTCAAGAGATGGGAATACCAGACCACCTGACCTTCCTCTTGAGAAATCTGTATGCAGGTCAGGAAGCAACAGTTAGAACTGTACATGGAATAACAGACTGGTTCCAAATAGGAAAAGGAGTATGTTAAGGCTGTATGTTGTCACTCTGCTTGTTTAACTTATATGCAGAGTACCTCATGAGAAACACTAGGCTGGAAGAAGCACAAGCTGGAATCAAGATTGCTGGGAGAAATATCAATAACCTCAGATATGCAGATGACACCACCCTTATGGCAGAAAGTGAAGAGGAACTAAAAAGCCTCTTGATTAAAGTGAAAANGATGCTTTTGAACTGTGGTGTTGGAGAAGACTCTTGAGAGTCCCTTGGACTGCAAGGAGATCCAACCAGTCCATTCTAAAGCAGATCAGTCCTAGGTGTTCATTGGAAGTACTGATGCTGAAGCTGAAACTCCAATACTTTGGCCACTTCATGAGAAGAGTTGACTCACTGGAAAAGACCCCAATGCTGGGAAGGATTGGGGGAATGGGGAGAAGGGGACGACAGAGGATGAGATGGCTGGATGGCAACACCAACTCAATGGACATGAGTTTGAGTAAACTCCACAAGTTGGTGATGGACAGGAAGGCCTGGCATGCTGCGATTCATGGGGTTGCAAAGAGTCGGACAGGACAGAGCGACTGAACTGAACTGAACTGAATATCCAATGTCTAAACGAGTTACTTGCAAGTGGTTAAGAGAGGAAGTGAAAGTAAAACACAGGTAAGGTGGGAATACAGACTACAAAAATCAGAAAAATGTCAATTACATCTGACCTTATTTTCCATACCTTGCAGGCAACAAATAATACCTGCATTGTTGTTTATTTAAAAGCTAAAAGTCCTCATGAAGAAGAACTGATCTTCCCCAAATCATAACTGAAGAATGATGGTCTGCTGTCTCTCCTGGAGTAATTCCATCCTACTTTCTCACTGACACATTCTTCCTACAGAAAAGTCTTCCAGATCCAGGGAACAAGAGCTTGACCTTCTATCACTTACTGCTGTTTAGTCACTAAGCCGTGTCTGACTCTCTGTGACCCCCATGGACTGCAGCCCGCCAGGCTCCTCTGTCCATGGGACTCTCCAGGCAAGAATACTGCAGTGGGTTGCCATGCCCTCCTCCAGGGGATCTTCCCGACCCAGGGACNCAGGGAACAAGAGCTTGACCTTCTATCACTTACTGCTGTTTAGTCACTAAGCCGTGTCTGACTCTCTGTGACCCCCATGGACTGCAGCCCGCCAGGCTCCTCTGTCCATGGGACTCTCCAGGCAAGAATACTGCAGTGGGTTGCCATGCCCTCCTCCAGGGGATCTTCCCGACCCAGGGACTGAACCCCCATCTCTCACCTCTCCTGCATTGGCCGATGGCTTCATTACCACTGTACTCCCTGTCTCTGGGTTGGTAATTCTTGCAGTCTCTCAGATTTGTCCTCATTATATTTTCTATGGTGATCTGTGATCAGTGATCCTTGATGCTACTGTTGTGATTATTTGGGGCACCACCCACACAAGCCACTGAACTTAATCCTGAGCTTTCTGCCTGGCCTCTTAAGTCCAGTGGACTTTCAGGTACATAGACTTGTTAAAGACAGTTGAACATCAAAGGAAGTGTTAAAAAGTGTTTTTTAGAAAAGAAGAGTACTAAGCATGAATACAGTTTGGCCTTCTAAGCATCAGTGAGGCAGAAATCAAAACAATATTAAAAACCAGAGAGCAAACCTGTGTCACGTTAAACACAGCAAGAGAGTAAGGGCAGGAAACATTCAAAGAGCAAAGAGAGGTCAACTCATTTTAAACCTAAATTAATGCAGCAGGAAAGAAGAGACTAAAATTAAATTCTGAAATGCTCTAATCATATACTGAAATAAAGTTTGCACGAGGGTCACTGAAGATAAGGGGCTTTTGAAAAGTATGTTCTGAGCTGGTGGCTTATTGTAGGTGTATCGCCAATGCTGCAAGTCCAGGGGAACATGAGCCAGGGACCACGCTGAGGAGCCAGCCCAGCAAGTGGAGGCCTGGGCGGAGGAGTAGTCAGGAGGACTCCCTGGGACAACCACGTGGAGTCTTAAGAATGGGTCTGGGGGCTCCCCTGGGGGTTCAGTAGTTAAGACTCAGCTTGCAATGCAAGGGATGTGGGTTCAACCCCTGGTTCAGAGGAACTAAGATCCCACATGTCTCAGAGCAATGAAGCCTGCCTGCCACAATGACTGGAGCCCCTGAGCCACATCCAGAGAGTTCATGCACCCCGCCCAAATCCCGTGGGACACTGTGAAGGTGCCCAGGGAAGCAGTGTGCCAAGTGCAGATGGCACACAGTGAAGGTGCCACGACTAAGACCCTACGCAGCCAATAAATAACAAAGTTTAAAAAACGGAACATGTCTGGGTGGTGGATGAGGAGTAGGGATACTCTGAGAGGAAGGTCAGCAAAACAGACCCACCCATGATGGACACAGGGCACCCGAGGTCCTCGGGCCCAGGGGATGTGCGAGGGAGGGCAGGGGTCCACCAGAGGGGCACTAGCGACCGTGAAGGGCCTCGCTGGAACAGTGAGTCAGGGCATCTGTTAGGTCACAGACGACCTAGTGCAGCTACAGAGAGTCTGAGGATTCCTGGGTTACCTCCTCTCTATCAAGGACTCGTTTACCTCGGGGCCGTGAGAATCCTGTCCACACATTTAAAATCCAGTGGCTCTCCTAAGACGCTCAGTGGGGATTGATCTTGGACTCTTGGCTCCTTAGAGCACCATCTGTCCTTTAAATCTTGTGACCAGACCTTCCATTTTTAAAGGACTGTCACTGGTCTTTTGCATGTTTTTGTTTGGGCCTTGCTTTGTCCCCTTGTCCAGAAACACAACAGGTTTCTGTTCTAAGGGCTCCGCTCTCCTGCCCACCATCCGCCCCCAATTACTCTGCACACGCTTTTCTTCTTTCTTCTTTTCTCACGACCCCCTTCCTGTCCCGACCATGTGGTCAGCAACCTGCCCCCTCCGCACGTCCTCCTGACCTTCAGGTTGGTGCTTTTTCTCCCCAACTCTTTTCCTGGTTTCTGCATCTCGTCTCATCCTGCTGTCTGAGAAGGACTTGCGTGATCCCTGGAGAAAACAGTCTCCAAAGGGGCCCCACAGGTGCCCTTCCTACAAGAAATGCAGCATGGAACCCCCTCTGAGCCCCTGACCAGTGACCCCCGGACACGGGGTCACTTCTGCTTCCTCACTCTTGGAAAACAAACACATCGCCACCTAGGTTACCGTCTATGCTCTGATTTTACTTCCTTAAATAACATATTCAAAAAATAGGTATCAAAAATGTAGTCTTTTCAAAAGTGTCTAAAGGAAAGAAAATACATGCTTTTACCTATTGTGAGTCTTTCTCTAGAGCGCATTTCAAATGAGAAAATATCAAAGACTGGAAGAGGACTGATATGTATTTACGCCAAGGGCTGCAGGTTCGAGACTCTTCCAGGTAAAGGCCCCATCGCAATCGTTTCAAACATTTCGCCCCAGATACCCGAGGAATGCTCACTTCCCCCAGGAATGTTGACTCTCGCGAGGGCGGGAAGGGGCAGCGTGGGTCCGGGTGGGAGATGACATCCTGGGCAGGGGGTGGTAGACGTTCCAGGACTGCTGGCCAGGCCCCTGTCCTTCATGAACCGTGGCTGATTAGACAAAGCTACACTGCTTTTACCCAATTTAGAGTCAGAAATCTAGACAAATACCAAAGTCAGTAATTTTCATTGTCTTTCTCTCTACTTTGCCATTTGTGAGCTAAATCATTCTAGGGAATTTTGTGGTGTCAGAGGTCAAGGTGTCAGAGGTCGTGGGAGAAGCACCACCCACACTCAGTTCAAGATCAGGCCAACAGTTCGAGGATCCTGACGACATCTGTTGAATCCCTCTTTAAGCATGGTGATTTGCAACAGAAAGAGGAAGTGTTCTAAATTAATTTAGCAAAAGCTGTGGTTCGCAACCTCTGAAGAAGCACCACTTATGAGAGCTGTTTCCAGGACCGCAGTGGAGATTGCCTCTGAACCCAGACACCAGATTTTAAACAAGCCTTAAACCCACTGCTGACGTCACCCAGAAAACTGCGTTTTTCATGCAGGACAATTTACAATAAAAGCTCCTCGGAATTCTTTTCTCAAATAAAATGAATTTTGCTGATCCATGAGAAGTAAGCCTTCATCCGATTACTGATTTTTCCACCAACATATGCACAAAAATCTCCAATTCTAGAAATGTTGCTCTTCAGACCTTCTGATGGTGCGGAGTTTACCCCATTATATAGGTTTTTATGTATTTCTGAGTGTGATAAGCAATGGTTCCTATGCAGATAGCATCTATGTAAATGGGAGCATCCGGTTTACTTCCTGTACTTGCCTGGAAGCAGAGCTCAGCAGTTCTCTTCCTCCTCAAAGGGAAAACCCACTCCTGCAAGATACTATTGAGAAATGATTCTTTTACTAGCAATTTTAGTGGGGATATCAAAGAGGGAACAAATGATGCTGTAGAACACAGATTCCCTACTAAAAGCACCATTCCTCCAGAATTCTCCCCTAAGAGCTCCCTGGGCACCTTCAGACAGCTGCTGCAAGTTATCTCCGAGAAAGGGAGGCAGGCTAGACTTAATCTTGACACTCTGGCACTGGATTTGAGGTTTATGACTTTATTCTGCAATTATCTACTGGATCTATTTTCTTTCTTCTATTTTTTAAGAAGAACATAATTTCCCAGGCCCATGAAAGAAGACAGAGGACAGTTATCTCTGAAAGTCTGGAAAATGTTGAACTAGATTGTATTTCCCGTCATTAATTCTCAAGGGAAAAATGCACAAAATGAAAAAATACTCCTCACTGAACTTGCACTGGTTTTTACACAGCACCTAATAGTTTTTTTTGTTTGTTTGTTTTGTTTTTTTCTCCTTGACCAAAACATTTTCTCAGCTTCCATATATCCCACAAACATTTTTTTTTTTTTCTCCTTAAGGCTGTGTCTGCAAAGCAGGATGTTTCGGCAGGCATCAACCAAGCACAGGGTTGGCCACTGGTACATTACACCATTTCATGACTTGCCTTTTTCTTCTCTGTGACATTTATAAAAAGGTGCTTCTAGCACAAAGTGCTTCACAGGAGAAATAACAAGAATCAAAAGAGAGTGTGCACGACCCCCAGGACAAAGGGCTCCCGGTGTGCGCAGCTCCTCCACGGCTGAGGGCTGCCCGCCTTTCAGCCCNTCTTCTCTGTGACATTTATAAAAAGGTGCTTCTAGCACAAAGTGCTTCACAGGAGAAATAACAAGAATCAAAAGAGAGTGTGCACGACCCCCAGGACAAAGGGCTCCCGGTGTGCGCAGCTCCTCCACGGCTGAGGGCTGCCCGCCTTTCAGCCCACTGTCATGGGGGCTCCACCTTGTATCCAGGTGTGGGGATGTGAGGCTGGATGGTCAGAACAGGCAGGAGACGATCCAAGAGGGATGTCACAACAGACGAGGCTTTCTGTGAACACTGAAGGGTTGGAATCTAACATGGGCGCTCTGTGAAGGGCTGCAGAAATTCTAATGAGGTAGCCCTCGTCTTACACGAGCCCCTCGTCTTGAGACATGAACCCTGTGTTTCCCTCTCTGCCAGCTGAGGATTAAAGCCAGCTTTCTATTTCTACTTTCCATTTGGCTTTGGTGGGTAGAGAAAGCCAAGATTCTGGCCTGCAACAAGGCTACTTGCTCACAGTCTGCCTTCCTCCTGCCTTTGTGTAGCTCACGCCTAGCTTCCTTTGGAATTTATAGGAATCTTGTAAAGCAAGGATGCATAGGAATTATTCTTAGTGGGGAAACCAGCTCTGGTTTGGTTGACCTCTGAATTCTCTTAGTTAAAAGCAGAGCCAACAGGAATCTGAGGTTTCTAGGCAACAATGCTGTCCTGGCCTAAGTTCAAGACCATGAGGGGTTCTGCCCGTCAGGGCGGGCAGACTCTGGCCCGTGTGCTGCATTTCCTGCCCTAGCCCCCAGGTCGCTGGGCCGGGGAGTTACTCGGGGCTGGACCACCTCCCAGTCCTCAGCTTAGGTTCCCGGCTGCCTTCCTACTAACAGATATTGGCCCAAGATTGTTTAAAATGAAAACAAAAAAGTTAGGAAAAATGTATTAACGTGACAAGTTTAGGAGGTAAGGGGAACATGTCAAATGACGGAAGGCATCCATCCCACACAGTTGTCTTTAAACAGCGTTCGCGATTTGCCAGTATTAAGCTGAGAAAGGCTGGGGAAATACCAGCCTGGCAGCGAGCTAGTTCTGCACAGCTTCTTCTTTGGCCACCTGATGCAAAGAGCCGGCTTGTTGGAAAAGACCCTGATGCTGAGAAAGATTGAGGGCAGGAGGAGAAGGGGGCGACAGAGGATGAGATGGTTGGATGGCATCACCAACTCAATGGTCCTCAGCCTCTAACAGCACAGGGTTCATCCTGAATCTACCTGGCAGTCAGGGTAACATCTGTGTGGGTGAATCCGCTTTATGGAAAGGACAGATAAGCTTCTCATGCTTATCTTATGACAGGAGGTCATCCTGGAACTCGGAGCCAGGCCCCACTGATGCTGGGCTGCTCCTTGACCCTCCAGGAAAGTGGAAGATAGGGGCTCATCACTGCGGTGTTAATTCCCAAGAGATGAGCCCCATCCTTGAGGAAGATGGTCCTGGTCATGAAGTTCCAGGGGCTTCTTCAGTTTTTATGGAGGTGTAATACATGTCACAAAGGTGAAGACCCAGGACAGGGCTCCCAAGGGCAGAGGGGACCTTTTCTCGTCTTTCCAGGGGGAAGATGATTAGATTTCCTTTGGAACCCTTTTCCTCCCATTCTCAAACTAGCCTGAGACTGGTGAGCAGCCCCAGTCCCACTCAGGGTGAGGGATCTCTCTGGGCAGGTCTCCCAGATGTCAGCCTCCCAGGGGCTGGTTCAGAATCCTGCCTGCACACCTGCATTCACAAGGGCCACCTGCATCTCACATACCAAGAATGCCTATTTGGGTCAGTCCCTGACCGACCCCTTGCACTGATGCAATGCAATGCATCGGCTGCTGAATTATCTTCATGCTTCCGATACCTTATCATTCCATCCACCCACCCATCTATCCATCCATCCATCATCCATCCATCCATCCATCCATTCCATCGAATATTTGCCACATGCCAGACCCTGGTGTGGATGCTAAGATTTCTCAAGCAAACAAAACCAGTCTAGTTCTCATCCTCAGGGAAACCTCTACTCATCTAAAAAGCTGAGTGAACTTCTCTTTGCTTTTAAAGCAAGGCACATAAGTGAACCATCCAATAATCCAGACCTGTCCATTTGTTACCTCATCCAAGAATTCTTCAAGTTAAATGATACTTTAATGTAACAATTCAAGCAGTCCTAATGTTGTTTGAGATGAATTTTGTGTTCTTACAATATATCACACCTCTATCCTCATCGAATTGGACAGTCCTACCATTGGGATGGCCTTGAAAAAAGTGGGTCATATTCAGGCACTTAAATATAAACAGAACTCCATGTTTTAAACAACCCACTTAAAGCACTCGCCTACCACAGGGGAGACAGCACAACCCTCATCACTTGTGTTTAATCGAGAGCAGAAATGTGACTCTTGTAATTCGATTTCAAAAGCTTGTTCAGTTCCCTCCGAGAATTATTACATTAAAGAGAAGAGAGACTATTAATCATTCCTGGCCGGGAGGTTGCACTGAGGTATTAGTGGGGAATGAGGAATCCCAGGAAAAGATGTTTGTAACTGCTCTGGTGCTTCACTATCATCCAGGGTCCCCTAACTGTGCAGTCATGGTGTGCCAGTCTGCGGAGCTCTTCTTCATGGACATTATTTTGCATCTTATTGGAATTTCAGATAAAGTATCAGTTCCAGAGAGGTGCTCATCAGAGGAGAGAAACTGAATGTTGCACACACAGTATTATCAACAGAGTGCAACAGTGGGTTTGCAGATGCCTTTTATGCCAGATCTTGTTCTGTGCATAAACATAATATAATTGGTGATCCATTGCATTTAACCACATGAATAATCACAAGCTTTATTTCTGCTATAATATAAAAAGTGTTCATTTTGTTTCTGACTGTCTCATTTATATTTTTCAGCCTCCAGATTGTGTATAAATAATGGAGCTTCTGCCTAACTCCTTCCTTCACGTTTGTAAATTCCTCTTTTCAGTCATCATCTCTTTTGGTGTGTATAAGTTGTGTGTGTATTTTCTTCTGTCAGATTACTAATTTATAGATGAAATTAACAGTATCTTATTAATGTCGATATTCAGTGATAAGTATTATTGAAATATAAAATGCCCTTCACATTATAGACATTTAATAAAACCTGTTAAAAAATAAAAAAAAGGAAAAAAGCTCTCAAGTGAGTGAAGTATCTCTTATAAAAAGAAAATATCCCTTGGCAGAACAATTATCAACACTCTTTAAACTGTAAATTGACCCAGTTGAGAAGGAAAAATATCATTTGATGAGTCATGCGATTAGTTCCTTTAATGACGCAACTCTAGTGATGGAACAGCTGACCCAGCATCTAGCCCTAGCTCAAAAGCAAACCTACTCATTGGCGCCTGGGTTTACTTACCTCTGTGTGAGCTCTTGTGGGCAGTTAAGTTCTTAGATTTGTATTCTTGAGTCTGGTTCCTGCTTTTGTGGTCACGTAATAGACTTCATTAAGAGAATCTCAAGAGTCCATGAACCTCCAGGTTTAGAGAGCTGAAACATGAATAACAAGTGAGATATTTGGTCCTAAGATCTGTATAATCACTGTTCTTTATATTTTGAGCTTCCTTCTTGCCCATTTGATGTATGTGAACCTGTGTGTGTCTTTCTTTCTCTCGCCCACATAGAGATCTGGCCAAAACTGCGATCCTGCGAATGTGATAGTTCTTAATGTTTGTTATCATCTTGCCAGATTCTAAAACTTTACAGAAATTTCACATTCAGGATGTTAGTTCTTGACTGAATAAAACTAAATGCCTATTTGGCAAGAAAAGAAAGGACCTAAAACCAATGCCTCATGGGAAGTAGGGAATCTCATCCCAGGTCAGTGGGAGCCACGGGCCTCCTGGCCCTGTCCCCAGCACCGCCCCCAGTCACGGCCGGAACCTTCAGGACTGGGAGGCTGGCCTGATGTTGGGGCTCCTGGGACATGCTTCTCACGTAGTCTTCCCAGTCACTCTGTGCAGCAAGCAGTCAAAGCCTGCCCTGAGCAGTCTCAGAGTCACCAACTCATCTGAGGTCATAGGCTGCTATTGTGCCCCAAACTCACCTGTTGAAGCTCTAACCCCCACATGGCTATGTTCAGAGATAAGGCTTTCAGGAGCCAATCAAGGTTAAATGAATCATCAGGGTGGGGCCCTGGCCCAAGAGGATCCATGGCTTCATCACAAGAAGACGTGTGTGTGTGTCTGTCTGTCTGTCTGTCGTATGAAGACCCAGAAAGAAGGCACCATCTAAAAGCCAGGAAGCTGGTTCCCACCTCAAATGGAATTGCCAAGCAGCTGGATCCCCAATTCCTGGCTTGAGCAGAGAGACAGCGCACAGCCCTGGTGAAGCGAGACCCAGCGCTTCTCCAAGACCAAGGCTCTGAAACTGCCTTTTGGTAAGAGGAGACACCAGCCCTTTCTTGAGACATTTCGAGAAGACGTCTGCTCTTCTGCCCTGTGCCTCTTTTATCTTCGCTTTTAAAGAGATTTAAATATGTTATAGTGAATAACACAGGAGCTGTCTGGGCTGTGGTTGCCAGGTTCTCATCTTTCCACTGAGCTCCAGACGACACAGGGAGGTCTAAGCACGTGAATGTCCCTCCAGCTCAATGCCTTCTCTTCCTCCAATCTGACAAGGAAAGGCAGCTGCCAGTCACTCCTCAGAGGCTTTTTTGTTACACGTGCTTAGACTGTGAAAGGTGTGTGCTTCTGAATAACACACCTTCAGTTGAGAAATTCTGTCTCAAAACATTGAATAAAAAAATCTTACACAATGTTTCTGCTAATTTTGGATACACAATATTTGTGTCAAATTTCAAATTATTCGATGTGTTTCCTTCCCTGTGTGTGGTAGGGTGGTAAGTCAAACTAACGGAAGTAAAGGGAAATGTCCTTTCTGGCTCAGAGAGTTTGTGTGGATTCCCAGAAAGAAATAAAATATTTGTATCATGAGGTAACAAAATAGCAAATTAGAACTTCCAAATGCTCATCAGTCCAACCAGTTAATTTCAGTGAATAATGACGGAAGTTAGTATTTCCCTTCAGGTGGTTATCTGTGTAAAGACAGTTCTGTGAATAGAACATACCTTCTTTGACTTCAATCATGTAGCAACTTATTTTCCTGTGTTCTTCACAGGGATTTTGCCATTTTCATTACAAAGCTAGGGCAAGATGGAATTAAATGTCTGATTTAAATCTAATGAGAAAATTATTTTTCATTCTCTTTCTGACAGATTAGTGTCAACATTTAAGAATAAACAGAGTTCATAACAAGTAATCAGAACTGAGAGGATGGTCCTGTCAGGCAAATCACCTCCTCTTTATTCAGAGTCTGAAATGCTTAGTTAAAATGTCCACATCACCAGTTTTTTAGACCACTTTCACAGATAAATATAACCAAAATACTTGAAAGCTTTTTTGTGTGTTCCGTGGTTATAAAAAGTCATAGGGTTGCTAAGATCTTGGAAACATTTCTTAAGTAATTAATAGTTTTGTCCTAGCTCTCTAAAGATACCACCGTCATCAACAATGGTCACATCATCGGCCCTCCTTTCCTATGTCTCTCCTACTGCTTGTAAAATAAAGCCCACAGGTCTTACCCTGGTCTGGGGTCCCTGAGGCCCGCGGCCCGCCATCCTCTCCAGACCCTGGTCTCCACATCATCCTTCTTTCTGTTTCAGCAGACCTGGGTTCATTTCCGTCCCCTTCCAGTGTCTGCCCATCATTCCATCTGACCATTAGCATCACATGCACCTGCTTCCTGGACCACTGTCTACCTTTGCTCTGGACTTTCCTTCTAAGCCCATGGCTCTCAGGCCAGACCATCCATCAGAATCATCCTACCTGGACGGTAAGACACAGTTCACTGGCCCCATCCTACAGCTCCTCAGCCTCTTGGAGGACAGACGCGTGCAGATGCTCACCATGGCTATGACGCGTCTGTGGGCCCTGACGATCCTGCGGACTAGCAGGAGAGCCTACGTGGGTGCAGAATTGCAGGGAGCCTTTGTCCACGTGCCTGGCCATACCACCAGCCCAGTGTGGAGAAAAGGTCCAAATCCTTAGTTTCTCCTTTTCCAGGATATAATTTTGAATTTTGCTGTGTATCCTCCCTTTTATATTCTATTTTATTAAATTTACTCCCAGACCAACTCAGACTGTTTCCTAAAAAAGGGCCAGTTACCACACCACCTGAGATAGGCACCCCAGCGTTCAGGTTGTGTTGTTCAGCCGCTCAGTCCTGTCCCACTCTTCGCAGCCCCATGGGCTGAAGCACACCAGGCTTCCCTGCCCTTCGCCATCTCCCGGAGCTTGCGTAAACTCATGTCCATCAAGTCAGCGATGCCATCCAACCATCTCATCCTCTGCCACCCTCTTCTTCACTTGCCTTCAGTCTTTCCCAGCATCAGGATCTTTTCCAATGAATTGGCCCTTCGCATCAGGTGGCCCAAGTACTGGAGCTTCAGCTTCAGCATCAGTCCTTCCAATGACTATCAGGGTTGATTTCCTTTAGGGCTCACTGGTTTGCTCTCCATTCAAGTGCGAGTACTACCAGCATCAGCAGCCACATGGGTGAAAGTGTGAGGTGAGAGCTCACAGCAGCACCCTCATTCCCTTCCCTGTTTCCCAATGTTCAGTTTCACAGTTTGGGGGTCTTTACCAGCTCTTGGAGGCTACAGCCACCTGTGAACTGAATTNTACCAGCATCAGCAGCCACATGGGTGAAAGTGTGAGGTGAGAGCTCACAGCAGCACCCTCATTCCCTTCCCTGTTTCCCAATGTTCAGTTTCACAGTTTGGGGGTCTTTACCAGCTCTTGGAGGCTACAGCCACCTGTGAACTGAATTGAAGTCTTGTTTATTTGAAGAGTTCTCTGTGGCCTGAGGAGTGAATGTCTTTTCAACATATTTACCTCCAATTTGCCATGGAAAATTCAAAGAAGGGAAAAAACAAACCCTAGGCTAGACTGTTCAGTTCTTAATGGCAGGGCTTAAGTCCTATTAAAATGTATATCCCCATTACTCAGAGCAATGAGCCACATGGAGGGAACACCCCGAGCCCTTCTGAACAAGCTGGCTGAACGGTTCGGTTGCACACATTATTCCCTGGGTGTTTCTAACAAGCCATGGGGTCTCCGTGGAGACCTGGCAAATTAATGACTGAATGAGTAACTATTGCACAGTGTTTGCAGAGGCACAAAAATTTTGCAGGGCATTTAGAAGGGATGAATTTACTCAGCTCTATTAGAAATGTACTGACTTGTTCCCATATGAAAATTTTTATAAAATCATACTTGTGTTTATATAGAACTCAAGATTTGAATTTAAAAGGGAGGTGAGATAGCAATCTATTTATGCAAATGTTCATAATGCATTATCATTATTTGTTTTTTCTTCTTCCTAGAGAATAAAAGCAGAGATAGAGTCATTTTATCTTGAAATAACTTGGAGCCAAAAGCTCCAAGTATATCATAAATCAAGATAAACTGTAGTTATTAACATTACTTGGTCCAAACAAAGTTCCATTCTATTTAGTTTTTCTCCTTAAATAAGTTAGCGTAGTTCATTTAGGGGTAATTAGATCCTCACATACTTTATTGGATCTTTGGAGGATATACAATCATAAGAGATAAGCATGCTTCTGCTGGCATAAGCTTCTTTTCGGGAGAGGAAAGGAAGATGCAGGAGATGGGCGCGTGGTGTGCAGAGGGTCCTGGTCTCCCACTGGAGTAGCTGTGAGCTCCTCTCACTTAACCGGTAAGCACAAGACAGACTCAGAGACGGGGAGCCCAGCTCTGGGCTGCTTCCGGTTGAGGAGACGCTATGCATGTCACCTTTGTTTTTCTGCATTTCCCTCCTACCTTGCAGTGGGGACAGGCTGTGTGTCAAGGAGATGGGTGACTTGCTTTTACCCTAGACCACTCTTTCCCTGTGGTTAGAAGATCATAATGCCCTTTTGTTCTTAATCCCACCCACTGTCTTCACTTTCTCTGCTGTGTCTCTGCCCTGATGTGTGTAAAGAGCTCTGCATTTTTCACATGACTGTCCCTTCCTCAAGGCTGTTTTCAAGCTTTGAGCACTCGGATCTTTACTTTTTAATGAAAACCTGCTGACATCATTTGTCTGCTTCCTACATTTCGCGGGCTCCATGACACAGATTGAGGACGCAGATCCTTGGCGGATCCTCCAGCTTCTGAAGTCAGTTTCTCCCTAACTCTCCAGCTGCTCCCCGACTTGCCCCCCCGACCCCCGGAATACCGGTCTTCACGTGCTCAGACAGGCCACTTCATTTCTTCTTCAGAGATGTGGGCATGCCTAGCCCAACACCTTGATTCTTCCCCTTCCCCAATCTTCCTATCTCACATTTCCATGCAAGGTCATCCCTCCAGAAGATGTCCCCTCGCCACTCAGTAAGGAGAAGGCTCAGCTCTCCTTGACACCTTGTCACTCCCCCCACATCCAGCCTCAAGGCTTATTTCCACAATCATTTGTTGATTGTCCGGCAACTGCATCGCTACAGGAGGACCTGGGTCGCCATCCACCTCTGCCGCTTCTGCCCCATCTCAGCAAACAGCCCAGTGCTGGGCACCTTGATGGTAAACATTTGTTGAGTACTTGGAAGAAAGATCTTTCCCAGGTTTAAGTGTCTGGGTCAAAGTGTTCTTTTCTATCAGATTTGTGGACATGAAAATGCAGATAAGAATGGGCTGTCATGATTTTGCAAACTAATGGAAAGGTCACCCAGTGACAGTGCCTTAGAGCAGAAAGCATCTGAGCAGGACAGGAGACGTGCACGTGGGCCACACGCGCTCTCCCGATGCAGAATCGCGCAGTGTCTTCCTTCAACTTCTAAGGTCAAATAATGCATCATTCTAAGAACTTTAAATTGTATTTTAATAAAGTCTCCATGCCAGTTAATACTAAAAATTAGGGTTCAAAATATTTGCTATTTATATTTGAGGCGATTACTTCACTAGCATCTACCAAAACATCTTGTTAATGACTTTTCTAAGAAATCTAGCTGTTCTGCAGCCCTTGTAAATATTGTCAACCTAACCTCCGGCAGAGTGTCTGCACAGTCAGAGTTGGCGTCCCCATGGTTTTTCCAAAGAATGCTTTACATGAATCAGTTTATTATCATTGCTGTCTTAGATGGTGTTGGGGAGAGAGAATGTTTCCTTCTAGCCCATTTGGTTCTTTTGGCTGCTCTCATAATTAAATTGACAAAAGACAGATTAACAAGAGAAAAAAAATTAATTTGTGTGCACAAAGATCTCCAATAAATAAGAACAAAGATGGGGCCAAAGTAGCCAGCTCTTCTACATTTTAGAACAAGGAAGATGAAATGTGTGAGGATCGACAGAACAAAGAAATTTAGGCTTGGGTGTTTAATTGATATTTTTTAAAAAAGAGAGTTTGGGCTTGAGGTCATAAATGAGCAAAGAAATAACAGGATTGTCTATGAAACCTTCTTGTCCTAAATTCCCATCTCTGGTAATAAAGGTGCTTCTCTGCCCACTTTTAGAGAGAGAGAGAGACTTTCACATGGGAGACCTATTTCCTGTTCTCAGAGAGACAGAGGGGATGAGAGACAGCTGTTTCTCTAGTAATTTACATCCAAAATAATCAATATTCCTCCTGGCATCATGGGGGTGGCCTGCCCTGAGCCCACACAGCAGTCGAGGCATTTTTAGTTGCTGTTGTTTTTTAAATGGAAATCACTGTTTCTTTTATCTCTTCAATTGAGCTTGTTCAGTGGCGACTCATTAACTGATCAGGAGCAAGGCTGTATGTTCATATCAACAGTACTTTTCATTCATCACTAAACGAGCATTTTGACTCATAAAACAGCTACATGGAGTTATATGGGCCATGCAAAACCATCCATTCTCTGACTGCTAAAAATTGATGCATCCGTAATCCAACCTCCCTTTCTTTCTACTTGTCAAATGAGGATTCATCACTGTCACTGATGTATTTTTTTTCCATTTAGAGTGAAGCAGCTGGGTTTGGCAATCCACAGCCTCTCCTTCCTGACCTTAATGTTAATTTTCTAAGGAAAGAAACAACGGCAGCCCCTGCTTATCCACCAGAGGTCTGGCTTTCAGGATTATGTAACGCACGGCTCCACATCTTTCCTAAATCAGCATAATGAATAAAATAATTAAGCACAGATAATGTTGGCAGAATTTAATCAGCATGGTAGTGTTTACATTGTAAGGATTAACATGAGGTTCAGCTCTTTGCAAAGAGACAGTAAGAAAGTCAAGAAAATGAAGGGCTTCCCTGGTGGCCCAGGGGTAAAGAAGGTGCCTGTGAAAGCGGGAGACGTAGGTTCCATCCCTGGTCCTGGAAGACCCCACGTGCTGTGGAGCAGCTCAGCCTGTGAGCCTGTGCCCTAGAGCCCGGAACCACAACTCCTGGAGCCAGCACAGCCTACGGCCATGCTCCACAATAAGAGAAGTCACCCCAGTCAGAAGCCGGTGCCCCGCAATGAAGAGCAGCCTCCACTCGCCGCAACCAGAGCAAGCCTGGGCAGCGACCAAGACCCAGCACAGCCAGAAACAAAAAAAGCAAAATGCAGACACCACTAGGAGGCTGAATCATAAGCAGCGGAAGGTTTGTCTTCCCTGGGTCTGTTGGTGGGGTACTGGCAGTGGGGCATTTCCTATTTTGGAGCTGGGGACACTGCAGCATTTTGGGAAGGGAGGCTGTGGGTCCACCCGTCTGCATTTGGGCGGGGATTCTTAAATGCATCTGAAGTCAACCAGAGCCCACATCCTAGAACAACATGCAGAGCAGCGTCAACCACGACAGTGGAAAACCACAGCTGCTGCTGGGAACTTTCCAAAAGCACTTGTTCAGCGACCCTTGGCTTTTTATGGTAAAAGAAGAGAGGAGTCAGCATTTCAAAATTCAAGCATTAGCATCCACTGGGGGTCAAAGGTCAAATGCAGATTATGAACCTAAAAACAATTATCCTATAATGTCAGGAACAGTTTTGAACCACCCCAGAGGAAAAACACAAATCAATGACTTCTTTTTTTTTGAGCGGAATTTAGTCACCTGTTCAAGTAAGCCACAAGCAGAAGTTGTTAGACTAATCAGATCCTGGAATCTTACTATATAAATGGGCATAAATAAAGATCATGTTGATTAAAAGGGGTTTATATTGATATGTCTCTCATCTTTCTTTCATTTCAAACTGATTCCTTGTATAAAAATACTGAGATTAAGAAATAGCATTAATGTGTGTAAGTGTTCTCTAAGAGACACAAGTACATCTATTTTAAACCAATTTGTTCTTTTATAATGATTATCAAAACTGAAACTGGGAATGCAGAAACCTAAGAGTAATATGAAGAGAATGAAATACATAGGGCATTTTTAACTGTGATTAAGAGTTAAGAACCTCAGCTTATTGTATTTTTTAGATTCCACGTATAAGTGAGGTCATATGGCATTTGTCTTTTTCTGTCTGATTTATTTCACTTGGCATAATGCCCTCCAAGTCTATCCATGTTGCTGCAAAAGGCAAGTTTGTGTTCTTTTTATGGCTTAGTAGTATTCCATTGGGCTTCCCAGGTGGCATCAGTGCTTAAGAACCCACCTGCCAATGCAAGAAACATGAGACGCAGGTTTGACTCCTGGGTTGGGGAGATTCTCTGGAGGAGGGCATGGCAACCCACTCCAGTGTTCTTGCCAATAATGCCATGGACAGAGGAGCCTGGGTGGGCTACTTGCAGTGCATGGGGTCACAAAGAGTCAGACATGACTACAGTGACTTAGCATGCACACACCTCTCCTGGGCCTTACTTGAGTAGAGCCAACAGAGAATCAGGCTTCGAAGTGCATGAAAATGCATGGGACTTGCTAACCTATCTCTGGGGATTCTGGGTCAGCTGGTCTGCTTTTGACATTTGTAACTAGCACTCAGATGGCTCTGGACCAAGGTATCGGGTTAAGAAAAAACTACAATAGACATTACTTCCAGCAATCTGCATGTTCTTTACACATCATGGAAAGAGATCTCATTTAGTTTTAGCTTGTATATTCATCTTAGTTACAGATTGGTGCAACATGCACAAAGTATATGTATTTAGCAATACTATAGAAATATACTATAGAAACCCCCCATCAGCACGCGTCTGTGGACACTCTGCTCACTGCACCCTCACCCTCGCTCCCTGAGTAATCGATCCACTCTTCTCATTGTTTAGTCTCTAATAAATAATATTTAAAATATTCTACAGCCTGCATTACTAAAACAGTGTTTTTCCTTTTTTCCAATCCCCATGACAAACTGATTAAACTCTCTCTCGAGTAATATGAAACATTCTCTCAAGGGTCTGTAATTTCTGCCTTTGACTATAATCTTTAAATTTGCAAAAAGTGAAGTATACATTAATGAACATTATTAGCTGTGTTCAGCTACATTCTCAGTGAGAAGGTCAGGTGCTCAGACCATATCACCAGAAGAAATAAAAGATGATTATAGAGAAGTGTTCTCTGTAGATGACATCATAGTAATGTTATTATTATTATTTTGAGAATCTGAGTGCTTTGAGGGATGGCAAGAGAAAAAGACAGAAAGAAATTTAAATTTAATTTTTAAATATATAAGGCTTATGATTTTTCTTATTTAATCTTCAAAGCAATCTTAAGATGCTGATATTATCACTAGCATTTCTAAAATAAAAAATAATGACGCTAAAGGTTTAAGATCAGCCAATTCACACAGCTGTAAGTGATGAAACTGGGCTTCATGTCCCCCAAGCCTTTCTGACTCTAACCTCTGTGCCTCCTTTGGGCAACATGTGTGTTAAGTTGATTTAGTCATGTCCCACTCTTTGCAACCCCATGGACCATACCCCACCAGGCTCCTCTGTCCATGGGATTCTCCAGGCAAGAATACTGGAGCGGGTAGTCATGCCCTTCTCCAGGGGATCTTCCCGACCCAGGGATCAAACTCAGGTCTCCTGCATTTCAGGCAGATTCTTTACTATCTGAGCCACCAGGGAAGCCCAGCGTAATGCAAGACACTAAGTAACACTGTTTTATGCGATCTTCAGCAATTTTTCTTCAAAATAACTTGTTCGTAGAACGACAACAATTTAGTACTTGGTGAAATTACCAAAGCTTTATATAGTCAATGATCTTTTGTCATTGCCATTGCTAAGTCGCTTCAGTTGTGACTCTTTGCGACCCCATGGACTGTAGCTCACCAGGCTCCTATGTCCATGGGATTCTCCAGGCAAGAATACTGGAGTGGGTTGTCATGCCCTTCTCCAGGGAATCTTCCTGACCCAGGGATCAAACCTGTGTCTCTTGTAGCTCCTGCATTGCAGGCAGATACTTTACTGCTGAGTCACTGGGGAAGCGCTTTATATAGTTTTTATATAGTTAGTTTTTGTATACTCTTTATATAGTTAGCTTTATAAAGTCAGTGATCTTACAATCCAACAATTATTCCAAAGGAGAAATCCCCAGAATGTAAGAGTCCACTGGAAAAAATTCTAAGAATACTTACCAGAATAAATAGTTGGATAAGTGAGTTTGTCTTTTTGAGAATATTCATTAAAAACTGCATGAAATGTGGATATACATTGTGTGTGAATGTAGCAATTAGTGCATCAAGAGTACATATACATACAACATATGCTCAAATGTGCAAGGAAAGAAATCTCAATCTACACAAGTGATTACTAGCAACCTTTCTTTGAAGGTGGGCCAGGTAGTCACCACTTAACAGCTGTTTCTCTCAGCCCCTTGGGTGTGCAGCTGTCCTGCAGGAGGCTGTGGGGAGCTGCACTTTGAAGAGGTCTGTCTGTCTGGAGTGTCTCTCTCTGCCGACAGCGGCCTTTCATTCTGGAGGTTCAGATTCAGCCAATCTCCTTGCCCAAGATCACCACTGTGATCAGGAACAGAAATGCTTCAAGCTCTGAGTGTGTTTTGAAATATATTTTTCTAAAAATGTTGACATAATGTGGGTGAGAGGAAAATTAAAGTGTAAACTATTTCTCTCTGAAATGCATTATCCTTATCAAAAATTGCCAATGGGAATTTGTGATATTTCAGAGTTCTAGGTGGTGGCTACAATTTTCTATTTAGTAACAGAAAACCAGAGTCCTTACACCTGAAAGAAGTCCCAAATAAACCACAACACATCAGTCTTTTAAAAATGAAGATTCTGAAAATGTGTTGTGCTAAGTGAACATAACCAATAAGTCAGTCTGAGCAATTCGCTGGATTGGCGAGGAAGAGAAACCAAGGAGCCCCTTGGGCAGATGTGCGTCTCATTAGATAGAAGGGAATTGCTGTGCTATGTCACAAAGTGTTCATTAAAGATGGATCATTGAACATGCAAATCTTTCAGAAACGTTCCAAACAAAGCTACAAGAAAATCAGACTTACTGACTACCAAAGAAAATTTTCAAGAACTATTGTTTTACGGTATCACAAAGATGGTTGAAAATTATTATTTTAAAAAAATAAAGTAGCATTTCTATTTTATCACAACACATTTTCTTAAGATCCCAAGAAAAAGAAATTTTCCCTGCATACAGCAGCGTTGTCCTCATAGGGCAAAAGGGCAAATTTTGAACTAATACCTTCTTAAAATAACATTATTGAGATATAATTAACATACTATAATGCTTGTTCATTTAAAGTGTTTGATTCTGTAGGTTGTAGCATATTTAAAAGGAATTATACTTACAGAATATCATCACCGTCTAATTTCAGGAATGCTATCATCCCAAACTGGACAAAGTTTATATCAAATAAAGGAAATATTTATTCATGGAAAGATCTCCATTCTGGCTTCATTTAGGGTCCATTTGGTTATAAGGGGCCTTATTTCCTGGGAGAAGGCAATGGCACCCCACTCCAGTACTCCTACCTGGAAAATCTCATGGACGGAGGAGCCTGGTGGGCTGCAGTCCATGGGGTCATCGAGGGTCAGACACAACTGAGTGACTTCCCTTTCACTTTTCACTTTCATGCATTGGAGAAGGAAATGGCAACCCACTCCAGTGTTCTTGCCTGGAGAATCCCAGGGATGGGGGAGCCTGGTGGGCTGCCGTCTATGGGGTCACACAGAGTCGGACACAACTGAAGTGACTTAGCAGTAGCAGCAGCAGCCTTATTTCCTTGTACTGTAGGCCTACTAGGCAGTTATGAGATCATAATCACCAGGTTATGAGGCTCAGGGAGGGACTGGCGCAGGAAGGTTAGCGAGGGGGTTGGTTCAGTCCAGTTTGCTGTGTTCCTAGGGAACAGAAGAGGCACCGATGAACTGATTCATCTCTGGAGCCTCTTGTTCCACTGGTAGGTCTCTGGGTTCTTCACCTCTCCTGTGCCCTGGAAACCGTCTACCGACCACTCTGAGCCCCGGGTCGGGAAGACCCCCTAGAGAAGGAAATGGCAACCATGCCAGTATTCTTGCCTGGGAAATCCCATGGACAGAGGAGCCTGGCGGGCTACAGCCCATGGGGTCACAGAGTTGGACATGACTGAGCAATGAGCACTTTTACTTTCATTCTTTCTTTTTTTTTTTTTAATTTTATTTTATTTTACTTTACAGTACTCTACTGGTTTTGACATACATTGACATGAATCCGCCATGGGTGTACATGAACTCTCAAACCCCCCTCCCTCCTCCCACC